>LKCN02000003.1:1223920-1272611 GCA_001633055.2 Ophiocordyceps polyrhachis-furcata BCC 54312 | reverse complement strand
TTCAGGGGCAGAGAGAGGGAGAGAGAGAGAGAAAAGCAGAGAGAGAGAGAGAGAAGAGCAGTGAGAGAAGAGAGAAGAGAGTGAGTATGTGTGACGCCCCCTCCTCCCCCTCATTGGAAACCCCGGATCGTGTCGTCGGTTCAAGTTTATCGCAGAGATTTTTTTTTTTTTATCACATGCATGCCATGCGCTTATTGCCTACCTATGTATGTACCTAGTAGGTGGGTAGTAATACTAATACTAATAGTAATACCTGCTACCCTGGTAGGCTTTTTGTAGGCTCCTAGCCGTCCGTCCCTACGGAGGCAGTCTTTAAAAATCTCTACCACCCTAAAGAAATCCCCTATTAGAAAAAAAGTAAATTGCTATGCGACTTCAGCCTGCTAAGCAGCTAAGCCTTACCTTACTTTCTTTTCCTTCTTTCCTTTGTAGAAAGTAATATGTACATACATTAACAAGGGGACCAAAAAGAAGGCCGAGAGGATGCCCGGCTACCTAGTCCTAGATAGATACGATGTTAAGTGCCTCACCCAATACCCGTACTCGTACTAACTAGGTACCTACCTACCACCTACTGCAGTGGTAAGTACGTAGGTAGGTACCGCTAGATAGCTATTACTAAACTAACATACTACCGTACTACTAGTAGGTACACAACGTCCCCCAAACAGCAAAAGCTCACGCCCTTCTCCTCCTACCCTAGGCACCTGCTCCTTGGTATATACCCCTACCGACATCAGGAAACAACAAATAACCATCGTAACGAACAGTATCATGAAAGCAGAAAGCACTCATCGATCCCCTGCTGACACAAAATGAACAAGTGCCATAGCCCCCTCTCCCTATGCAAACGTCATCGAAATCTCCTTTTCCACTCCAAAATCCTCGTCATCCGGATCTGTCCAGCTGCTCGCCGCCAGGGCCACGTTGGGCATCGTCTGCGACGGCGTCACCCCCGACCGCACCGGACCCTTCTCCTCCTCGTCCCCGGCCGCCTCGGTCGTCTCGCTCGTGCGGCTGGGCTCGATGATGAACGACTTCCGCCCCTGTGCCTTACCCTTACCCCGTACCTGCCCCCCGCCCCCTCCCTCTTCGGCCGCCTCCATCATCCGCTGGACCGGTATCGCCTCGGCGCTCTTCGTCTCCCGCAACGGCTTTCGCCCTTCCGTGGCCGACGAAATGTCGAGCTTCATCGGCGGCAGCGTCGACACAATCTCCCTCACTTGTAGCGTCTCCTCCGACGTCCCCGCCAGCTTCTCCTTGGCCAGTTCGGCCCGGATGGCGTCCACGTCGAACAGGACGCCGGCGCTGTTTCCCTCCTTCTCCCCCTTGCCCGTCGAGTCCTCGTACACCTCCCACTCCTGCCTTTCCGCCTTCTTGCGCCGCCCAAAGAGCCCAAACTTGCCGCCCTTCTTGGCTTTGCCTTCCCGCTCCAGCTCTTTGCGCGCCTCCTCGATCTCGTTGATGAGCTCGCGCTGCCGCTCCTGGTGGTTCTCCGGATCCGGATCCTCAATCTCCGAAAACTCCTCCTTTTCCACCATCCACCCGCACTTCATCAGCAGTGTCGGCATCGACTTTCGGTATTCCATGTGGCCTGCCACCAGGTCCGTCACGTCCATGTTCTCCAGCCAAGGGCAATCCTCGATGGGGCCCAGCCCGGCCACACGCCGAATACCGCCGTTGGTCAGCCGGAACAGATATCCCAGGATCCAGTCGTTGCGATTGTAGCCGTTGAGGAAGCGGCCGCACACCACCGTTCTGGCCCGGATATACTCCTCCTTCTTCACCACCACCGGCGACCCGAACAGGTAGACGTTTTGCACCACTCCGTACGCGCCCTTTCTGGCCAGCTCTTGCAGGCACGAAAAGATGACGCGCGCCCCGAGCGAGTATCCGACCAGCGTGATGGGGCGGGTGCCCAGGCTGCGCTCTATGAGCGAGTCGGCCAAGATGAGGCCCGCCGCCGTCGCTCGATCCAGCGAGACGGCCCAGGGGTTGTCAATGAGGTACGACAACTTGGTCAGAACAATCGGCAGCTGGAGAGCGGCCATGAGACTGACGAGAATGGTGCTGCCGAGAATCTGCTGCAACCCTTGAGTGAGAGCCTGCGTCCGACAGTTAGCAGCCGGCCTGCCTGCCCTACCCCAAAGGCGTCGTGACAACTCCTACATACCTCAGTGGCAAGAATGTTGATGGTGTCTCCCATGCTGCGCAGCATCTCCGGTTCCCAGAGGACCGAGTATATGTCGCCCATGACGGGGTCCACCGTGCTAAACGGCAGACGCACGTCGTCGACTTTTCCAGTCAGCCACCCCGAGACGGTGACGATCAGGTTGACCCGTTTCTTGTTGTGCAGCGGCCGATACTCAAACGTTTTGACGGCGCCCGTCCGCCGATTGGCCGCCCTTATCCCTATGATGCTCCCCGAGGCGGCAGCACCGGACGTGATGACGGCCGCTCCTCCGGCGCCGGCGAGGAAACCGCTCGTCCCGGTCACGCCGATGGTGGTGAAGCCGGCGGCAAGGCCGGCACCGATGACGGGGGCTAGGAGGCCTGCCGAGAGCCCGATGACGAGGCCACCGCCCACCGTGGCCAGGCCCATCATGACGTATCTCCTCTTGAGCGCCAACTTCCTCCGCGTCTCCATGTGCTCGTCCTCGTTCCAATTCTCCTTTTCGGCTTGCTGCTGCATTTCGAGGGCGTCAGTGACCCTCTTCTCGAACCTGCAGATGTCGATCCACGAGATGTCCAGGCTGGCGCCGACACGCTCCAGAAGCACGCGCGAGCGGGCGTCGTAAGCCGAGTCGGCAATGAGCACCAGAAACAGATCGCAGAGGACGGTCCAACGGAGGTCGATGTCGATCTTGTCCGTCGTCGGCAGCTGCGAGGGCATCTGAGCCTCGGGAACCTCGGAGGACTCGTCGGCCTCGTATGGCGGCGGCGCGTCGGCCGCCTTCTCTTCTGCCGCGTTGGGCGACTGCGGCGCCGATTTTCTGTCGCCCCCAGTCGCCGCCATGGGGTTGTGCACCCTCGAGTTGGCGTGAAGGGCCGGGGTCAAGTCTGCAGGTCTGACGTCGTGCGCCGCGAGCTGTTCGATCATGAGCTGCTCCGCCGCGCTGATGTCCATGTGAGAGTAGAGACGGATCATCATCTTCTGACCCCACATCTTGACGGCCTCCGCTGCGGCCTGGACCTCCCTCTTGGTCTTCTTGGTGATGTCGACGCCATCGGAGTCATGGACCAGCTTCGCAATCTCCAGGCGGACGACGCCGACGTAAGCAATGCGCTGGCCTTCGGTCAAAAGGTCTTTGGTGGCCTGCATCTGCGCCAGAGCGTCTCGACCCTCGTCATCGCCTGCCATGCTGGTGCCATTGGTGTCGTTGAAGAGATATTTCGTATTCTCGTCCATGCTCGTGGCCGATTGTGCGTCGTCGTCCATGATGACGCGCGTATAGCCGTTTCCTGCACCGCCGAGCCCGTTGTAGCCTGCTTCGTCCGGCTCTTCATCATCGACGTGTTCGCGGGCGATGAGCCGGTCGTCGTCGTCGTACATGTCGAATCTCGCATAGGCCGGCATCGTCTGCCAACCGACATCCTCGTCTTCGTCCTTGTCCTCTTTCCGCATGGACAACTGCTGGTGGGAAAATTCGGAGATGGCGAGGCCGTTGGCGGTCAAACTGTCCCCTCGGCTGCGGCGAGTGCGCGACGATACCTCGGCACTGGGCCTGCTCGTGACGGGACGAGGCGTTGCATCCTCAGCGCGGGGCGTCTTGTCGAGGGACTTGCTGGGTTCCGGGGTAGCCGCATCCGCGGGGGGAAGAGGTGAGTCGTCGGGCTTCGGCTGCTCTGCGCCTGGCGTTGCCGGCCTGGAATTGGTCTTCGGCGTTGCCTGCAGGGTGGCAATTGGCTGCGAATCCTCAATGACGGGCTGCGCATCTTGGAAATCGGCATCGTCGCCGTCACTCTCGGTCTTTGGGGTTGTTGGAGAGAGGACTTCTTCTGGTTCGGGGGTCAGGCGCTTCTCTCCATAGGCTTTGCCATCGTCCCCTGCCGGCTCTGGCGTGGGATAGCGTCGGACGGGTAGGCCGAAGTCATCGGCGTCTGCTTCTTTATCCTTGCTGCTGCTGCTGTTGTTGTTGTTGTTGTTGTCCATTTCCAGAGATGGGCCACCACGTCCTCATCCAACTGACTCAGCTCGCGGGCCGGACGAGGACGTGATAATAGATTGTGAACGGAAAATCTGACGGCGTACAACGGATAGAAGGCCAGGCCATACGATACTATCCATCCAGTATGTACGTAGGAGGTGTGCATGTAAGTATGTACGACAGTCACAGTCGTAGTGTGTAGTGCAGCCTCGTGGGAGGCATCCGAATCCGTCGAGGGGTCGGTCAGGTGGCCATTGGAGGGGTTGTTGTTGGTTGGTTGCTTTACTAATATTGAGTACCTGGGAGATACGAGCAAGGGCCGTGCAGCGGAGCCGGGAACCACAGGTCGACCCCTGGTACTGCCGCCTCCAGCCAAGTGCCGGTGGAAACGGGAACCGCATCAAGAGTCCCGGTCTAGGCAAGCGGCTGCTACCTTGCTAGTATAACGGGGTTTTGCGCCAGCCAAGTGTGTGAAAGGATAGATGGATAGAACACATATCAATCACAATCAGGTTGTCATTAAGGTAGGTAGGTATTCTGCATTATGCACGCACAGTAGCATGTTAGCTGCCATCGTCACCGGCGGTCATCTTCACGTCTTCCTGCTTCCTCGCCTTTGCTTGCGGCTTTTTCGACTTCTTAACAGACAGCGGGTTCGGGCCCTTGGGTCCCCGCTTCTTCTTCTTTTTCTTCTCGGCCATCTCCGACGTCGCCTCGTTTTGCTTAATGGTCGAGTGACCGGTATCATCCCGGTCCCCATCGCTGACCTCCTCCCGTTTCCTCTTGCCCAGTGTCGCCTTGATTTCCGCTCTAAACTTGCTCTTCTCGTCTCTCGCTCGCGTCAGCGCACTCTCATCTGACATGGGCTCGAGGATCATGACGCTCCGTCGGACGTAGATCAAGGGCACTCCTCGGATGCCCCGCAGCATTCGCCGGACTTCCTGGCTCTGGCTCGCCACCACGTATCGATGCTTGTTGTCGCCCTTGTCCTTGGCGTCTATTACCGACCGCATGCAGTCCATGGTGCTGAGCGGCTCCGGGTATTCGTCTGGGTGATGACCGCAACGCCGTCGCTCGAATGACTTTGCCGCATCGATGACGTCGCTCACTCCCGGTTCGTCTTTGCGCGCGTACAGCTTCCGAATCTCGCATTGAGTAATCACTAGAAACGTCAGCCTCTTCACTCAGCCTGCTCTGTCGCCCATCCGACGCACGTACTAGGTTTGACTTTTCCATGAACCGTTCTCTGAAGCGCAGGCTCAAGATCCATCTTGCACCGACATGTGTCGAAGACCATCTCCGCGTCAACTAGCGATGCCGTCGTCGTCAGCTGAGCCGTAAAGCTTGGGCGTTGATCAGCAGGGACTGACATACCAAGTACTTGGTATGGCTCGCGAAAGCCGAACGTCATGGAGAACTGCTCCATGAGCTTCCGGTACTGTTTCGATCGCTTTCCCCTCATCTTGACTGAGGCCGCCAGCTGCGACAGGCAGACCAGGCTATCGCACTCGCTGGTGATGTTGGAAAATGCACTGCTTATCGCAGTAATAAACTTCCCGTGGCACGTGTGATAACGCTCCTCACGGCACGTGATGATTCCGTGACCCGCTACGGGCCGAACGTCCACTCTTGGGAGATCTTCCGTGTGATAATGACGGTTCCGATTCTAGGTTGCTTCTATAAAGTATAAAAGCGAGATGATTCTTCAAGTTTTCATCTCAAAAACTACATAGGTACATGCATACATACATACATACATACATGCAAGTCATGGGGCCATGAAATCTTCCTTTAGCATTTTCATGAACCAAGTCGGCCTAAGCATTAGTAAGTACTATAACATACACCCCTTGAGTACTAACCCAGGTGCACCCAGCTCAATCGCAAATAGTATGTATGATCTTTTTTATGTGTATGTACCTGGTGAAGTCAGACCAGCATTGCAATATAATCTGCTCTTCGTCCGTGGACAATCATGTCTCGTTCCTGATACAAAGGGCGGCGACGACGCTTATATCGTCTGGTTTGCCTATCAACGACCTGGTTAGTTTGGGTAAGGCAAGAATTGCTGAGCGATCGAGATCGACAAACCTCCTTCGCTCGCCAAGCCTTCCTCAATGGCGCGTTCCATAAAGGGGCTTTCGGCAAACGGATCTACGGCGACGATACGGGCCGCCTTCATTAGGTCCTCCGCCAATGTGTTCATACCTCCATTGCGGCCTCCTGTTCGGTCCATGGGTGAAGGCTGATCCTCAGCCGACTCCCAGTGGGCGATGCTCGTAACGACCGACTCGACAATCTCATGCTCCCACAGGTTGTCGACGACGCCGTCGCTAATGGCGAGTATCACATCCCCCACCTCCAATTCAACTACGTCGGTGACGGCGTTAGCTTCGGGCGTGTCAGGGCTGTTGGTGCCCAGCTGGCGCGGGCAGTCGAACCAATGCCACTGCTCCGTAGTCTTGTACACGACGTCACGAGTGCGGGGACGGACGACCATGACCCGGGAATCGCCTAGATTCGTCACATAAAGGAGCGGAGAGGGTTCGTCGGCGTCTTTGTGTGTTCTGTAGTGCAGCTGGGCGCCACACGTTGTCGTGGTTCCTTGCCAGTCGTGTGGTACCGTAGCATCCAGCGTCTTCTGGTAAGCCGCCTGGAGCGTGGCAACCGGATGTGGATCGCGGGGTGCTTCAGATGAGAGCGTTGTGGCCCGCTCTTCCTCGATGGCAGCAGCCCAAAAGTGTAATATCAGCCGCGACCAAAGACTTGATGGCGATCAGCGCGACAAGTTGCGACCAATTGCTTGGGGCGAGTTACCCGGCGTGGCCGCGGGGACGTGTCGCCCACGCGCCGACTCCATCGTTGGCGCAGACGAAGAAGTCGCTGACGTATACAGCGTCGTCGCCATTGGTGAGACCCCTTAGCAGTTCCCCGTTGACATAGCCCCTGCGGTTGCGGCTTTGGTGATGAGTGCTCAGCGGGTCGGAGAAGGACGCGGACGGCGGTGAGAGAAATGGGGGCGGAAAAGGTCGAGGTGCCCGCTTGGCGAACAGAGCAATTCCGGTTTCAAAGCGGAATGGCAGCTGCGGCGGCCTCCGACGTCGTTCGGTGGGCGAAGACGTCGACGAGGCGGAGCGGCGTCGGATCGGGTTGAAGAGTTGAGAGGGAGTCGAGAGGAAAGTCGTCGGGATGACCACCGTCACCGGGAGCCGAGTCGCGCGCATTCCCCTCATAGATGAGGCACCGGCTTCAGCCCGTCAAGTCGCTGGCCGCAGCCTCTCTGACGGGCTCGAGCTCGAAGGGGCCGGAGAGGAGGGGCCGGAGATGGCGGACGCCGCCAGCTGGAGGAGTTTGCCCGGACACGTGACAGAGATACATATGTATGTGTTTTATAAAGGGATCCTGTCGCGGGCACGGACCCGCTAGGGCTTAAGCCTAGTCAGGCTTATGTAATTAGCACACTATATTTGTATAAGGAGCCTACTAGAGTTAGACTTAGCATAACAATAATCCAGTTATATATATCGATAGCCTGAGTCGCATAATAGGTTATGCGCCTATCGCGCCTAATAGCGCGTTTTTTATTATAATAACGCTTTTCTTAGTATTAAGACCCTCTTTAGGGTCTGCTTAGCTATAGGGGACGGTATATAGTAGCTATTACTGCTATTTTCGGAGGGCGTTATACCTATCCCAGTCTATAGAGACTATTTTAAGCATATAAGTGCTATAAAATAAGCCTCGCTAAGCAAGTCTTTTGCCTATTTAGGCCGTAAGTATTATAATAACTTTAATTAAGTAGTTAGACTTAAATTCGATCCTAACTAGGATTATAAAGCTAAAGGGTTAAGATAACTAGCTTAACTAGGAGATGTATATTCGGATAGCGATCGAATAATTCCGTCTTCTTCCTTATATCGATAAATCTAATAGAGGAAAGCCTCGAGAGAGTAATCTCGCAGCTATAGAGAAGTAGCAGGATAAGGAGGTCTATTATCGAAGACTTATTATGTATTATTATAATAATGCTATTCTCTATAGCATCCGTAATAGCGGCTAGGTCTTAAGCTATATAGCCTATTAGATATTAGAGGCTATTAAGAAGAAATATAATACTATGCTAAGGGTTACTTTCGCCCTTATAATAGAGGAGATGTTTATAATAAAGGCCGAGACCTTTATAACGTTTAGTGCTTTTATTAGACGCTTTAACCTTCTATAGGACTAGCTTAATATCGTAATGCTAAACTAGTCTAAGGGCTAGTTTATTAGAGCCGCGATTAACGCAATTAAGAACTATATGCCGCTTCGATACGAAGATTATATATATAGGCTAGCCGATTAGAAGCCTCCAATAAAGATAGAAATACTAGCGTTCTTCTAGAGTTACGCAGATCTTATAGATAACGCTAAAAAGGATGCCTTTTCCGCTAATCTATCTAGATTAGGGACGAAGACTTAAGATCGCGGCCGCAGCAGAGGCCGTAAAGGCCAAGGCAGAGGCCGCGGAGGCCGCGGCTCTTAAGGCGGAAGACCCTCTTCTTCTTCGCCTTCTATAATTATCGGACCTAACGGAAGAAGAGGTTAATATCTCGACTATAGCTATTTTATTCTAGAATTAAGCCGGCCTTATATAGAAGATTAATGCTAGAAGCTTTATCCTAAGCTTTATCCGCTGCCTAGATCTATAGATCAGCTACTATATTAATAGAAATAAATTACGGCTTTAGAGTCTATTACTAAGGCAGGATAGAATTATAAGTTAATAGCTGCGAGCTAATGCATCGAACGAGATAATGCTATATACGACTTAGGAGCCGGGGGTTATATTTTTAACGACCTTAAATAGTTTATCGAGATTAGTAAAAATACTACCCTCGACCCCTTCCGCGCTGCTAATAGCGGAGACCTTCTGCCTTAAGGGCAGGGAAGAGTTAAGATAAACCTACCTAATAGCAACTCGATTACCCTATCTAATATCTATTATTGCCCTAATATTTAAGCGAATTTAATTAGCATAAGCGTTCTAAAAATAAAAGGCGTAATCGCAGACCTTAAGATAAATTACCTTATTATAAGAGGCACTAAAGAACGCATTTACGCCCTAGATAATAGACT
This sequence comes from Ophiocordyceps polyrhachis-furcata BCC 54312, assembly GCA_001633055.2. Classification (NCBI taxonomy): domain Eukaryota; kingdom Fungi; phylum Ascomycota; class Sordariomycetes; order Hypocreales; family Ophiocordycipitaceae; genus Ophiocordyceps; species Ophiocordyceps polyrhachis-furcata. Next base: position 1,263,345 of record LKCN02000003.1, on the reverse strand, counting down.
TCGAATTATTAGTGCTATTCCTGCGGGAGGCAATCTATCCGTAATCGAGGTATTTGCTGCTTTGCCGTATAAAATACTTAGAAAGGGCTCGAAGGCTGATTTTGCTATTATGCACGAGCGCCTCGCATACGCTAGCAAAGAGAAAGTAATCCAAGCCTATCGGAAGGCAGGGATTGTAATCGAAAAATCGACTATTAAAGGCTTCCTATATAAGGCCTATTATTTTGCTAAGGCTAATACTATAATTAGTAGGGATTCCCTAGCAAGACCTACTAGATTTCTCGATATTATTTTCTAGGATATAATCGAATATAATCCGCTAGGTTATAGCAGTGCCCGCTATAGCCTGCATAGTATTAATGCCTTTACGAGATTTTACTAGATAATATTAGCTATAACAAAGGGTTAAGCGTATAAGCTTCTTTAGGGCTAGAAACGGCAGGTTAATGCCTCTTCCGGGGGCATACCTATTGCTATAATAGCCTTCGATAATGTATAGGAGTTTAAGAATAAAGCGATTAAGGCCTAGGCCCTTTAAGATAGCTTTATCCTGCGCTATTTAATACTATATAATCCTTAACAGAACGGGCTTGCAGAAAGAGCTGGCCGAACGCTTCTAATAATAGCGAGGGCTATCTGTCTTTATACAAAGCTTCTAGCAATGCTTTAGCCGTATTATATATTAATAGCAGCGTATATCGCGAATTTAATTCCGACGGGAGGAAAAGAGAGCCCTCTTAAAAGGCTTATAATAGCGCTAAATTTGCCCTATAAATATAATATTAGCTATCTGCACGCTTAGGGCTATACGGCATACGTTACGAAGCTAAAGGAAAAAATCGTAAGATCCGAGAAGATAGCTCCTCGAGCCTGGAAGGGCTACCTCGTTAGCATCGAGGGTCTGCATAGCTATATCTTTAAGATCTGGCTTCCTAATTAAGAAATAGTTATTTAAGCGCGAGATATCCGCTTCGTTAATCGGGCTAGGCTATCTGCTATTATAGATAATCCTTTAATCGAATTTAAGGCCCGTTTAGAAGAAGAAGAAAGAGATTAGGTTATCGAATTCGAGCCTATCTCTCTTCCTTATAGGGAGAAAGAGAAAACTTCCCGCACCTAAATTAGCGGTAAATATATTTAGGAGCCCTTTAGCGCTAGGAGTTCGACTAGCGCAGGGCAGTCTAAGGGGAGGCTTAGAACGCCTAAAGGAGACCCTTCGCACCTTCCCTTACTAGATCCTACGCCTAATAAAGGCGAAACGGCATAACGCCCTGTTTTAGGTGGAAATACCCTTCTTAAGTCGATCGAAGAAGATTATAAAGAAACTTACTTTTTGCCGATAGCACTTACGCGCCTTCTAGGCTAGTAGATATTTAATAACGATAATAATTGTCCTAAACTTTAACGAACTAATCTAATAGTAGATAAACGACCCTTTTAATTTAACCGTAAGGCTTTAACCCTTTTATCTGCATTAATAGAATTATAGCGCTAAAAGCGTTGCTTATCCGAAGAGATCTAGGGCACGGAGCCTATAAGACGCTCGAAGAGATTCGCCTAAGCTAATTTGGCTGCATAGAGTACTCTTAAGCCGTCCTCTCTATACGTTATATTTGCCGATTAAAATAAATATATCGAAAAGGCTCCTATAATAATTTTATTAGCTCTAGCCGCGGCGACCTTCCTAGGCTATACTCCTAGCAATTATCGCGCGGCTAAGAAACTCCTAGACTTTAATAAATAATAGGTACTAGCGATAAAGAAAGAGATAGATAAACTATATTAGAAAGGTGCCTAGGAACTCGTTCTAAAGCCTTACGATATAAAGATCCTTCTAGGAAGATAGGTATATATAGAGAAGCCTATTAAGGGTGCTAATCTAATAGCTAAAGCTCGTTAGGTTATGCAAGGAGATCGTAATCCTATCGATCGACTAGTAGAAGAGTTATACGCCGCCGTAGTATATTAATCGTCTATTTGGATCTTCCTTACTCTCGTCGCTATATAAGACCTAGAATAGGCTAAATTTAACGTTATTAATGCCTTTATTAACGCTAAACTCGATAAAGATATCTATATCGTCTAACCTTACGGATTTAAAGACGAATTAGGCCGCGTTTGCCGCCTTAAAAGAGCCCTCTATAGCTATCGCGCCTCTCCCCGTTAGTAGTTCGAACGCGCTGCTAAAGATCTCGCTAGTTAAGGCTAGGAGCGTCTCGACTTAGAATTATGCCTCTATCGCTATACAGATAGCAGTCTTCTTATTCTTTATATTAATAATATTCTTCTCGCGGCGCTTATAAAGGCATAGATTAACGAAAAAGCCGCTACTCTAGATACCCTTTACGAAGTAAAGCATCTAGGTAAGCCTTAAGAATTCCTTAGGCTCGAATTTAAACGCGATTATAAGGCGAAAACGATACGGGTCTATTAGACCGCTTTTACGAAGAAAATCCTCGATATATTCGACGCTAATAACCTTAAGCCTATAAAGACGCTATAGCCCTCAAGATATATAATTCCTTACGACTAGAAAGAAGCCGAGATCGCGATAGAACGTATAATATAGCAGAAACAAATAGGCAGCCTTAACTAGCTAGCCCTCGGCAGCCGGCCGGATATTACGTATAGCGTTAAGAAGCTATTAGAGGCAAATTGCTACCTAATATACGTATATCTCGTCGCCCTAAAGCATCTTTTACGCTATTTACGCGGTATATATTCCCTTAGAATTATACTTAGTAGTGCAGCTTATAGAAAGGACCTTTAACTACGCGTCTATTCCGATACCTTATTTGCGGATAATAAGGCTACCCGCGCCTTAATAGCTAGATTCGTAATCTTTCTAGCGGGAGGCCCTATTACGTAGAAATCGAAGCGTTAGATAATAGTTACGACTAGTTCGATAGAGGCTAAGTTTATTGCTTTTATGCCTGCAGGACTTATAATAATATAGCTCGTAAATATAGTTCGTAATACTAGATTTAAATAGAAAAGACCTCTTATTATATATACGAATAGCTAAAACGCAAGGCTAGCTATAATTAACCCGTTAAATAAAGCGCGTATATAGTATATTAATATACGCTATAAATAAATAGTTTAGAGGCACTAGCAGGGCTATTTTAATCTCTAATAGGTTAGTACTGCAGAAATAATCGCAGATAGGATAACGAAGGGCTTATTGCTTAATAAGTATTAGCAGTTTATCCGATAATTAAATATAGCTGCAAGAAGGAATAAGGAAGGCTCTAATAGCAAGAATACTACAACCTAATATTACGATAATCGCTATCGGGCCTGTCTGGCCTCAGGGGAGGTATCGCGGGCACGGACCCGCTAGGGCTTGAGCCTAGTTAGGCTTATGTGATTAGCACACTATATTTGTATAAGGAGCCTACTAGAGTTAGACTTAGCATAATAACAATCCAGTCACATATATCGACAGCCTGAGTCGCACAACAGATCCAACCTCACAGAACACACATCAACAACACAACAGCTTGTGACAACTCGTGATGAGTCACCGACCCAATAGAGTTGGAACTAACATTCTCAAGATTGGAGTCATCTTCTCGCTTCATTCTGCATGCCCAAACCTTTATCCGCTGGCTTTTTAAATCGTCTGGCTGCCTATAAATTGGCCATGGATCCTCCCACAAAAACCAGGCAAACGACTGTCAAGTTTCAATCTCTTTCCTTATCTAGAAGAAGGAGCCAAAATGAGACAGTCAATACGCGATACCTTCTCTTAAGGATGGCCTACCATGTCTTTATCTCGGGATAATGAGAGGCTTTCCTTAACCATCCACGCCGACGACGTTTACCGACAGTACGCCCAAGATCAAGATCCTCGCAAGTTGTTTGACCAAGCAACGCAGTGGATGTCAACCTTCAACGAAGGCGAACATGACACCTCTCGACAGAACATCATCGATGAAGAGGTTCAGGAAGCGATCGTACGAGCAATTTTCGGGAGCAATATGATCGAGGGAGCTGGACTCAACCTGGACATCACAATTCAACTCTGTCGCAAGGTCCTCGACGGGGAGAGTCTTCAAGTTGGTGACAGGGATGGCCCCTACCAGAATGCCTTCGTCGACCTGTACCGCCGCCAACATCAGGATCTCCGAGACAAGTCCGCACAACACATCATACGAGGTCAAAATGAGATTGTCCAGCACGCGAGGGCGTATCAGCACATGATCAACGCCTTTGTCGTTGAGAGGCGGGATCTCTCAGACACTTTGATCAAGGAAACCCACCGGATACTAACCATGGGAGTTCCCATCATTTCGAGACATCACCCGGACGTTCCGCCCGAGATGTACGGGGGAATCTATCGAAGTGTCATCGTTGGCGCCGGCTCAACCAACTTCACAGTCTCAAAGTTCAATAACTAGGATTCCCGCCCCCCTACCCCCGAGCGCGGACCCCCACGATCCCGACGACTCCCAGCGTGGCTCCGATAGCGGCGACTGCGGTGAAAAATTTGCCGACGACGACGGTGGCTGTTTCGACTCTGACGCGGGTGCCCGAGGGTCTCACCGAGGCCACCGGCCAAGAGATCTTAAGCGAGTTGAAGCAGATGCGCCGGTACATGGAGATAGTGTTCCATTCCTCGAAGGATCAGGAGGCATACACATCACTCAATTAATCGCGTGTTCCTTTTGAAAGGAAGCCCTCTTCTTTCTTGGTCCCACTTTGGAATCCCCTTTGGTCGTCAGGCAGAGTCAGCCTGTTGTTTCTCTTATCTAGGTATCTGGAGGTTCGGGCCCTAGGAATACGGCCGACGGAGCTGACTAAGAAGGGGCTGCCTAAGGTACTAACTAACTCACACAACTGTCTCTTTATGTCTAGACTTATTTCTTCTCTCTATCCGTATTACAAGATCCGTCAGCGAACCAGTAGCCAGCCTGTCGCTGCCCGCCCTGACCATGAGCCTATAGACAACCGCCGACATCTTCCGCTCCTCAGCGAGAAAAGCCATCCGCATTGCGCCGGTTCTCACACGCGCCATGGAGTCGCAGGCCGCTCCCAAGACTTGCAAGGTCATCACGGCCGAGACCATCGCCAAGGGCCTCCTGTCGGAGGTCAAGGAGACGTTGGCCAAGGTTCAAGGCCCCAACGGCTCGCGGCCCACGCTCGTCGCTTTTCTTGCCAACGACGACACTGCGGCGGTCAAGTACGCCGAGTGGTCGAAGAAGACGTGCGAGGACAAGTGAGGACGAGTCACGCAGGTCCCGGTTGACGAGACGCAACTGATAGTTCTTTAGCGGCTTCAACTTTGACCTCCGGATCGTCGACAAGGAGCAACTCGAGGAGGAGATTATGCGAGCCAACGATGATGACGAGGTGGACGGCATCATCGTCTACTATCCCATTTTCCCTCAGAACCCCACCCACGACAAATACGTTCAGGAAACCGTTGATCTATCCAAGGATGTCGAAGGCCTTAGCCACAAACATCTCCATAACATGTATCACAACGTCCGCTTCCTGGACCCTCCTGAGAACAAGAAGAAGTCGATACTGCCGTGCACGCCCCTAGCCGTGGTCAAGATTCTCGAGTATTTACAGATTTACAATCCCATTCTGGCGCCGGGAAATCGCCTGTTTGGTAAGACCATAACGGTCATTAACCGTTCCGAGGTCAATGGGCGCCCCCTCGCCGCCCTGCTGGCCAACGATGGGGCCACGGTCTATTCCGTGGACGTGACGGGCATACAGCTCTTCACCAGAGGCCAGGGCATTAAGCACCCCCGCCACCATGTCCAGGACAAGCAGGGCTGGAGCCTTGAAAACTGCCTCCCCCAGAGCGACGTGATCATTGGTGGTGTGCCGGCCGAGTCGTTCAAGGTGCCGACGGAGCTGATTCGGGACGGAGCTGCATGCATCAACTTCTCGTCGCACAAGAATTTTGACGGCCCTGCCATAAAAGAGAAGGCCGCCATCTACGTTCCATCTGTCGGCAAGGTCACAATCGCCGCTCTACTGCGGAATCTGGTGGTAAGAGCAAAATCCCCCACAGCCGGTTCGCGTTTTGCTTACGGCGTTTCTTTCATGTGCAATCAGCGCCTGGTCGCCAACCGTCCGGCGAAGGAGGGTGTAGATAACGATATACTTCAGGCCAAGAGTGAGGCCTTTGCGGACGATTGACAGACGTTTGATATCATCAAAGAGGAAAGTAAAGTGCAGGTAAAGTGAATCTAGAATTAGAGGTCGAATAGTGAATCCTGCTCCTCGTGACATGAGCTACCGAGGCTAAAGCAGAGCAACGACGCAATGCATGTAGGTCGCGGTCATGGGCAATGCTCGAGTTGAGCCTATTCGTTGGGGACTATGTTGGTACGTGTCATTGGCATGTTTTGCTTTTTGGCCTTGCTTTCCTATCAGTCAATTCCGTCAATGACGCGGTGGCTAAGATGGACCATTCTTGACCAAACCATGCACATATTTTCCCAATAGGTTGTGAAATGAAGCTTCAGTCCTAGGGCAGAACCCCAAATTAACAGACTTGACTACCCTATACACATAAACACTGTCCCGTCGATCACACTGTCCATGACCATAACCAACCCCATGGTAGAGGAGGTAGGACAAGCTTATCCGGACTATTGTTGCTGTCGTCGTCGTCGGTTCGGACTATTGTCACGAGACAATGACAGATGTAGTGTTAGTGCGATCAGGGAGCAGTCATCGGAGAGGGACAGCGTCACGGGCTACCGGGACGCATTGCATCCCGTCAGGCGATGGAGGAATGGGAAAGGGAGCGATCGTCCGAGACAAAATGACGCCTGGCACGATCTTCGAACGCCACACGAGAGGGAACAATCGACTTGTTGACGTCACGCGAGTCTCTGTAGGACAGGGATTGCTGAAATTGCACACAACACATCCGGTTTATACATGAGAAACATTATTATGAATCAGGTTGTAGCGTTCACATTAACGTACCTTACCTACCTACACACATATGTGCACACATACATATGTACACACATACATACATATGTAGATACATATGCAAGCCGAGAGAGAGAACAGATGAAGCCAACCGACGAGCCTTCCCTAACCGCCGGCTTTTGCATGGACGCAGCATTTTCCTACGGACATCCAACGTTTATTCGTAGAGACGGTCCACGATGGGACGCCGTAACGCTCGGACGCGGGCTGACTCTCAGTTTCAGGAACCAGGGGTGCTGAAAGGGTGGGGAGCGAAACGATTGACGATTTCGGCGCGGCTGGCATTCTTTTCCCAGCCGCCAGGCCTTCAGGTATCGGGCGAGTAGATGTCTGATAGAATGCCTGCCCTATGCCCGTGCCAGTTCCTAACACGAGCATCGATCAAACACCTGCCCGGCACTTGCGACGCCAAGGCGCGCCGTAGAGGTGGTAGAAGCAGCAGCATGGGGCGGCTGGCGCGCGCCAAGCCGCGGGGGGGTTGGCTGGCTGGCCCTGTTTTTCGTTATTAGCGCGCCCGCGATTGCTGCACCGCCTGCGAGCCCGAATAACCATGGCGCACTCTCTCTCTCTCTGCCATGCTATTTGTTTGGCTGTTTATACCTGTTCTACGAGTCACGAGAATAAGATACGAGAAAGAAATTCGGTTACGCGAGCGAGAGAAGCAAAAAAAAAGGAGAAAGAAGAAAAGAAACACCACCATGTTTAAGATGAGGAGATCGTAGACAGCGGAAATCCCCGCGAGCTCAAGGTGTCCGTACGGCGGCGTACGCACAACGCACCTAGTACTTACTAGGTAGGTGTAGGTAGTAGACTCAGCTTCCCCCCCCCCTACCTGTGCAGTGACGTTCGCATCGTGAGTGAGTCTTTAGGGCCAAGTTCCCTGTCACAGCCAAGTTGCGGCTTTTAATCCCTCGGCCTCGCCGTCTGACGCCTCGAGTCCTTTCTACCGGTCTTCCTACGTATGTACTGCTACAGACTGGCTGCCTACCTGGTTGCCTGCCTTACTTACTTTACCTACCTACCTAGCTACCTGACCAACGACGCTTGAACCGCCTCGGCCCAGTACCCCATCCGTCTTCGATTCGCCAATATTGGCCCTTGCCCGATGCGATAGCCGCCCAGAGAATATGCGCATACCTGGGTATGTACCGCGACATTTTCCCTGCTGCTGGCCCAGTAAGAGAGTGAAAAAGAGAGTGACCGAGAGATGGCCGACCGAGCCTCCCGGCGCCGTCGTCTTGCCCTCAGTCGCTGCTGAGGCTTTGCATACTAGTACCTACCTACTACCTACTACCTCCCTCCTACCTACAACCCATCCATCCGTCTTACATACCTACGCACATCCCCTTTTGTTTCTTTCCTTTGTCCACTTTCTTCCACTTTCTTCTCGTTTTCCTCCTCCTCTTCCTCTTCCCTTTCTCTGCTTCGTACATACACACATGCACCACCTCCTGTCCCTCGCCTGCTTCCGGGCCTGTGACGGCTGACGACCCACCGGCCGATTGTCTCATCCCGTCGTTTCCTTTCACACTTTCACATTATCACGTCTTCTCATCATCACCTTCGGCTCTTCGCTTACATACAGGCACCCGTTAGCCCGGCCACGGAACTGTGCAGCCTCTTTCGCCTCGTGGTGGCGGCGCGCCATAGTATTCATCATTCATAATACGCAGTCATGGGCCGCAATCGAGGTTGGTTCCCATTCCTACGCCTCCTTTTTGTCCCCGGCCCCGCCCTTACCCTTTAACCCCCCCCCCCCGTCCCCCCCCCCCCAATCAATATCTACCTGCAACCTGCCTACCTACCCGTCGTGCCCCAGCATCACTACCTACCTACATACTGCCTTTTGATGAGGTAGCCGCCGGGCTCTCAATGCCCTGACGAGCCACTAAAAGCACCCACTGCCCCGCCCCGCCCCGCCCGTCTCGCGGCGCTGGATGCTGACTACTACCTCCTACTACCTTCCTACCTACTAATAATTTGCCCGCCCTTCCGCCCTTTCTACAGTCTTCTCCTTTATGTCCCAGTTTTCCGCTGGCCCAAGGACACCATCGCCTCCGTCTTCACCCACCAACGAGCCCTCGGGCTTTCGCCTCAGGAAAAAGGCTCAGTCTGTCTCCGGCGCCTATCCCCTCGACTCCGTCCGACGCCCCTTGACGCCACCGCCGAACCCGGACTATGGCTCCTCGCTGAACGGCTCGCCAAGCAACAGCCCAAGCCCCAACCAGCGACAGCGCAGCTCATCGCGACCCCTGTCCATCGTGCAGACCTATCAGCCGCCCCTCATGGACATCAACGAGGACACCATCCCCGAGCTGCAGCCCGTCTTCGCCTTTCTCAACAGCCATTCCAACAAGCTTTATCAGGAGGGCTACTTTCTCAAGCTCGACGACCAAAACACACGTAAGCCTGGCCCCCAGCCCCTGCGCAATTACATCGTTGCTGACTGCTGCTCCTCATAGAGGGTAAACCCAATCCCGACCGAACATGGACCGAATGCTTCGCTCAGCTCGTCGGCACTGTCCTCTCACTGTGGGATGCCGCCGAGCTGGACGCTGCCGGCGAGGACGGCGAAGTCCTCCCCAAGTTCATCAACCTCACCGACGCTTCGATCAAGATGGTGAGTTGAATAGCAGCACCCCCGCGACCTCAGCCTACTAACGTCACGCAGATCGAATCTCTCCCGACGCGATCGAGTGATGAGCAACCCTTGCAAAACATCCTCAGCATCTCCACCGCCGGCAGAAACCGGTACCTGCTGCACTTCAACTCGCATCACTCGCTCATCCAATGGACTGCGGGGATTCGTCTCGCCATGTACGAGCACTCGACTCTCCAGGAAGCCTACACGGGCGCACTCGTCGCCGGCAAGGGAAAGACGCTGAACAACATCAACGTCATCATGGAGCGCTCGCGCCTCAAGACGGAGGAGTGGGTTCGTGTTCGCTTCGGCGCAGGCGTCCCCTGGAGGCGCTGCTGGTGTGTCATCACGCCCCCTGATGAAAAGGAGTATGCCAAGCTTCAAAAGGAGCTCAAGAAGCGCTCTCCCTACGATCGCTCTCCCGTGCCCGTACTCAAGGGTGACATCAAGTTCTACGATACGAGAAAAGATGGAAAGAAGCAGAAGAAGGTTATGCCCATCGCTACGATTACCGACGCCTACTCCGCATACGCCATCTACCCCCAGGCCAAGTCTCTCATCGATGCCTCGACGCTTCTCAAGATTGAGGGCACCGTCTCTGTCCACACCGATCCGCCGTCTTCCACCGAGGGATTCATCTTCATCATGCCCGAGACCCACCCTGCCGTCAGTGGATTCGAGATGCTTCTCCGCTTCCTTTTCCCCACCTGGGACACGTTTGGCCTGTACGGCCGCCCTGGCAGGCTGGTCGCAAGCGTTCTCGACCCTCGCTCCCTCATGTTCGCCATGCCAAAGCACAAGCGCTACGGCTATCTGGAGATTCTCGACGTTTCGACCTTGGTGCTAGAGGAGAGCAGCTCGTCCTGGAACGAGAAGGATTGGCGCAAGCGATTGAAAGACGCCACCGGCTCGAGGATGAACGCCATCGAAGACGGTACCAGATCTCATTCGCGCAGCGCGAGCAGATCGAGCGCTAGATTGAGCGGAGGTGGAGCAGTCGTTGGGCCGCTCGGCGGCAAACCGAAAGTTGGCTTTTCGGACCACAACGTTCGCTCCTCGCGGTCCTTTTCCCTCAACGGCGCAACAAGAGCGGATGCGACGAGGGCTGATCAGCGGGAGCAATCACCCATGCATATGGCTGGGGCTTCGGCCCATCAGTACATGGAAACGTCAGACATTGGCCCGGAGAGCAGCTTCTACCACTCTGCCGACGAAGACGCATTCCGGGGACGGCAACCACCGGGGGCTTCTGGCGGGCGGGCAAGCTCGGATGAGGACAGAGACGAGTCTCTGACGCCGGAAGTGCGAGAGTTCGAGGCTATGCGACACATGCAGACTCCGGAGCCCGTCTCGCGGCCTCCGGCCTTCAACCACGGACCGCTGGCCCGCCCCACCAGCAAGGCGTACCATTCGCCCGAGCTCCGGCGTGCCAATAGCCGGCTGTCAAGCACGACCCTGGATCAGATGGCCAAGGCAGGCGGCATGCCCATCGCCGGCGACATGCGTCCGACAGCCAGCGACGAGGGAAGACTGGTCGCTGGCCCATCGGTATATCCACACGCCAACCCCCCACGGATCTTTGCTAACGACGACGCCTCGCGCGAAGCTATGAGACCGCCAAAGCACGACCGGCCGCCCGGCAACCTAGCGCCACCAAATCACGGCCCAGGCCTGCGGTCCAGGTCTCCCATGGACCGTCCATATACTCCTAACCAGCACATGAACGAAGCAGACTACCCGCGGCGACCACATACATCTGACGGACGCCGCCCTCCTCACCCATCTGGGCCTCCACGGCCTCCCAATTCGGCCCAATCTCATGGCCGACCGGACCAAGGACGTCCTTTGCCGCCCCCTGGATCTGGAGGGCCCCCTCCTCCGCATCACAACCGCGGCAGGCCACCTCAGCGGCCTCCGCCCGGCAATTATCCACCTCATCATGAGCAGTATGGCAATATGGGCCCCGGTTCCGGCCCCGGCCCGGGACCACGGCCGCACCCTGGACCTGAAGGACGTGGGGGTCCGCCACCCAATGTTCACCCTCAACGCAAGCCACTGCCATTGAAGGCGCATCAAAGTCTCACGCCCAACGACATTATCGACCATTACGTATCAGACGCACAGCGAGGCGGCCCGCCCCACGACAGGCGCCACCCGCCTGTACCACCCCCCCACCACAATCCGGCTATCGGGGCCCCCGACGCTCATCGCGGCGGCTTTCGACCCACGGCGAGCCCAATGACTCCGAATAATGGATACGGATCCTGGGAGAATCCGCGGCCGGGTGCCCCAAGGCCGCCTGGTGGTGGAGGCGGCAGTGGGACACCCCCCATGCCGCGCACCCCAGACCTAGTCCCGTCCGATGCACACGGCCGAGGAGCCTCTCCTACCCCCCGTGGGCTGCATGCTCCCGAACAAGGCGGCCACTTGACAGGCCGTCAGTCACCCAGATCGCCATTAAACTACGGCGGCCCGGAGGTGGACGACCGAAACGCTCGAAGCCCGGCACGCCACCCGGGTGGCTCCCCTATAGCACTGGGGAGTCCGCAACGACTGACGCCAGACTCGCACTCGCAGCAACGAGGGATGATACCGGCCTCACCGCAATATTCTCCGGGTGGCAACCCCAGGAAGGGGGGCTCGCCAAGCTCTGGTTCGAGGCCGGCTAGCCCTCCATCGTCACATTATGCGATGGCAAGAACGGGTGGGCCAATACCCCCACAACACGGTGGTGCTATGGGTGGACCGCCAGGAAGTTTTTCACGACCCCTTCGTCCTGGCGCACAGTCACCGCCCGACCCACGGCATGGTGGAGCGCAGGATCCGCGGAACCTGCCTCAGCAGTTTCAAGGGCATGCCTTTTAGGAAGAGACGACACGATGGAGAGAAAAGTGGATTGACATGTACGAGGTGATGGGAAATACTGCGCTGTCTGAGTCGAAAAGAGGACAAAAACGGAAGAAAAAAGCACAACCGAGGTTATGGAGTTTGTTGTTGAGGATCACGGCCCGCATCCCGTGAGGCAATTTTACGGCGTGGAAGGGACTTGTCTGGGAGGCTGGGGCTATGATTTGTTTTCATCTTTTCTTCTGCAGCTGTAGGTCAGCTAGGGTTAGTGGACATAGAATTGATAGGGAGTAGTTGAGGATGGAAGAGAATGAAGAAGTTGTATCGGCAGCAAGACGTCGATGAAGTTGGGGGGGCTACCGCTTATGTATGTATGTATGTCTATATGGACATACCTAGTACCTACCTACCTGGGTAGTAGGTAGGTAGACATAGTATGTACATAAGTAAGTATGTGTGCAGTTTATGTCCGTCCAAGTCATCTCTATTATACTATACATACATATGTTGTACAGGTCTGTTTCGCCATTTCTCTAGCACCCCCTTGCGGCCCTGCGGCCCCCACCGGGGAAGAGCGGCGGTTAGGTAGGTAGTCAGTCGGCTCAGTCCCATACATACATGTACAAATAGCGAATGTTTACATACATATGTATGTAAAACTAAAAGCAACGCGTTCGATAAGGGGCGAACACGGTGTATGTATGTATGTATGTATGTATGTATGTATGTAAATTACCTACCTACCTACCTACCTACCTATCCTCCGTGGTATCTATGATCTATCTTTGTATGTATGTACGGATACTAGATCACCGCCTGCAATTGGACAGAGAGAATGAGTGATGACTGACTGGCTGGGGGTGGGTGACGCGTTTGCGCGTCAGTTTGTTTGGAAGTCAGTTGCCAACGACGACTTGTAAGGAATGAAAGGAATGGTTGAAAGTTGAAACTAATCAAGAGGAGACGGCGCGTGACGTGACGGCTGCCTGCTCTGCTGTGAAGGTGAAGCGAAGCGGGTGCCGGGGCAAGGCAGGCGGGCAGGCAGGCGGGCAGGCAGGCGGGCACCTACCAGCTGCCGTTGTACGAATAGTCTCTGCGGACCTCCTCCTAGGCTCCTCCTCAGTCCTTGTCGGTGGCTGCCCTCGTGAAGGCGCCTCTCTCTCCCTCCCTCCCTCTCTCTCGCCCTCTTTGACCTACCTACCTATGTAGGCACATACATACATTGTCATACTTACATACATGCACACGCCTTAGAAGTGGTAGTAGGCACCTACTAGGTCCCAGTACTGCAGCTGGCCGCTGGCGTGCAGTAGTGAGTGAGTGACCTGAGCACTACTACCACTACCGGCCGCGTCGTCTGCATCGTCCGGCGGGCGCTTTTTCCACTTCCCCTTTTACCCCTGCTCTTTTTCTTCTCTTCTCTTCTCTTCTCTTCTACCCGCTTCCTCCCTCCCTCATCTTGCCACCACCATCTGTTTCCTTCCCACCGTCCGGCCACTCCCTCCTCCGCTTTCGTCCCAGGCACATGGCCGCCGAGCCGCGCCTGTAGACTTCAGCTCGCCTCTGTCCTACCCCCAGCCAGTGACTTGCCTCACTTGCTCCCAATGGATGGCGAAGAGCAGACACAGACGCAGGGTATGTTTGTGCCTGTCGCCCGCCCGACTGTGCCCGCTCTGACCTAACCTCCCCTCCAGCAACGCAAAACGTGCTCGATCCTCGTCGACTCGGAAAGCAGAACTCGGGCTTCTCCGACGATGACGTCTCCGACATCATCTGCGTCCTCTACCCGCACTCCAAGGCCGCGCAGGAAGAGGTCTATCGGCTTGCTTGCGAGGACTCGCCGCATGTTGTGGGCAAGGAGGCTGCCGACCATGTCGAGCCCGACTACGACGCAGAGGACCATGCCAGCCGCTTTCACGCAAATCCCACTGGCAGCGGTGAACACGCCATTGTCCTGCGCCTGTCGGCTCAGACCAAGAATCCCACGGCTGGCTTCGCCTTTGGCAGGAACGCGGGTCGTTGCGACATCGTCTTCGTCCAGGATCCAAAGAGGAGAATCAGTAATGTTCACTTCTGCATCTACGTCAACGAGTACGGCAATGTCATGATCAGGGACTCGTCCACCAACGGCACCGCCGTCGACAGGCAGCTCTTGAACGGCAACATCAGGGCCGCCACCGGCTCCGTCACCAAGTGGGTTCTGAGCTCGGGTTCCGTCATAAGGGTCCCCGTCCATGAAGCGGATCGCGACTTGACATTTCGCGTTCGCATCCCTCGCCGCGACGCCGAGTACGACCGGGCCTACATCGCAAAAGTCCAACAACACTTTGCCAAGCACCCTTTGCAGGACGCAAACGCCGGCCACGTCGACTTGTTCAAGACGCCGCCTGAGCCCATCAACGCAACCACACGCCCTTCCACGTTCCGCCGCAAGGAGACCACCGCCATCATGAACCGGGAATGGACCGGCTCGGGCAAGTACAATGTGATAGGCATCATCGGAAAGGGCGCCTTCGCCGTCGTCCACAGGGTCACGGCCAAGTACGACGGGAGACCCTACGCCGCCAAGGAAATCGAGAAGCGTCGCTTTATGAAGAACGGAGTGCTTGACCAGAAGGTGGAAAATGAGATGAAAATCATGCGGCGCGTGCAGCATGTAAGGAAACCCGAAACGCTCCAGGTATGCTTCGGCCGAGAATCAGGAAGACAACTAACCACCCCCCTTTTTTCCCGCAGCCTAATATTGTGCGATACATGGAGAACTTCGAATGGGACAACCGACTGCTTATAATCATCATGGAGTTGGTTCCGGGAGGCGACCTGGGAAAGCACGTCTCCGAAGGCAGCCCTTTCTCGGAACCCATGACGCAAGACATGGTTGGACAGCTCCTGAGCGCCTTGGGGTACCTGCACGCCAACAACATCACCCATCGGGACGTGAAGCCCGACAATATCCTCATCCACAGCCTGGAGCCTCTTCAAGTCAAGCTCACCGACTTCGGTCTCTCCAAGATCGTGACGGAGCAGACTTTCCTGCAGACGTTTTGCGGCACCCTCCTATACTGCGCCCCCGAAGTGTACACTGAGTATGACGAGTACGACGACAAGGGGGCCAGGACCCGTGGCAAGAAGTCGCGTCGTGCGCGCGGTCAGCGCTACAGCCACGCCGTCGACGTCTGGTCTCTCGGCGGCGTCCTGTTCTTTGCGCTCACGGGCTCTCCTCCCTATCCCGCCGACAAGGCTCTCAGCCCCTCGGAGCTTCTGCACAACATCATGACGACGATGCTCGACATCTGGCCCCTACAGTGCTGCAACACGTCGGAGCACGGCATCGACTTCCTGCACCGCATGCTGCAACGACGGCCAGAAAGTCGCGCGACTATCACGGAGCTTGAGAACCATCCTTGGCAGTTGACCAGACAGGATACCCCCGTTCCGGAGTCCCAGCCATACGACCAGATTACCGATGACGAGACGGCCGATGCTCCGGATGACGAGCCCGACCACATCAGCGACTCGGGGGCAGAAGACGAAAATGAGCGCCCGCGTCCGCGCCGGCTCTTTGGCGAGATTAGCGCCTCGGCCGTTGGCAGCTCGGGCGTCATCCCGGCCGACTATCTCGACGCCAGTGTGTGCGAGACGGATATCCTGCAGCCGAACGACTCTGGAGACTCCGATAGGGACGGGCCTAGGCACTACCATCTCAAGGCGAAGTCGACGTCGGGGAACCAGTCGACGGACCAGCTTCAGAGCTTGGTGGACGATGTGGCATCGCAAAGTCTCGGCGGCGGCGACGAGCCGAGAAGCTCTGCACAGGCGTCTATGGATGCGAACTCGAGCAAGCGCAAGCCGCCCTTGTCCGACCCGAGCGGCGATGCCGAAGGCTTCGCCTCGCTGAGCCAACCTACCATCAAGAGGCTGAAGTCGCAAGAGGCAGACGTCAGCGAACAAGTCCTCTGCGAAGAACTCCTGCTGGCCAGCGTCCCCCAGGTGAAGCGACCGGGCTCCCGTCGGCTGGTCGACCACCCGGTGGACAAGGTGACTTTCTGGGAACAGGACGTCCAAACGTGGCACCTCCAGTATCCCGAGATGACCCAGCTCCAATACGACGCCTTCTCCGAGGCTGCGCGGTGCCGGGGAGAAGAGTTCGCCCCGGGGCAGACGCCGCTGTGGGACCTGGCCATGAAGCACTTCGCCCCCATCGCGAGGCCGAAGCCGGGAGGACTGGGACGGGATGACCGTCGGCCCAGCGAAGACGACTTGACGACCCTGCCTTCGACGGCACCCGCCGACGCGTCGGAACGGCCGGACCTTCGGCCCCCCGACTCGCAGATCGTGGTGCCGGTGCAAGGGCACGGCCGGGCCATAGCCGTCATCGAGTCCCTCCCCGACTCGTACATTAAGAACATCTCGTTCCCCGTCACCGACTCGCTGGCCTCCTTCGGCCGCGGCCGCGACAACACGCAAGTCTTCCGTGACAGGATGGAGCCTAGGGTACCCAAGTACGCGTTCAAGATGCTGCTCTGGAGGGAAGGCTACGATCCGTCCAAGGATCCGTCCAAATCCGTGCCTCCCTGGAAGGGAGACTCGTCGGCTGCTGACGACTTGTACCACTTCTGGCTATCGACCAAGGCCTCGCTCGGCATCCGCATCAACGGCCACCCCCTGGCCTCATCCGACGCCCAGAACCCGACGGGCCCTTCCAAACACTGGACCAGGATATACGACGGCGATTCGCTGGTGATTTGGGGGGGACACGACCCCCAGCAAAAGACGCATCTCGTCTTCCGCTGCTTCTGGGGCGGATCGTCCAAGGCGCGCCCGCAGCAGGGGCCGCTGGGGCTGGCCGACGCCTCCCTCGCCAAGCGGCTGGACGCGGCCTGCCAGCGAACGGAGAAGCGCGTGCGGGACGTGGCCGAGCGGCGACGCAGGGCCAACGATGCCAAGAGGGAGCAGTCTGACCGGCAGCTGCGGGTCGAGGAGGAACGGCAGCGCAGCCAGGCGTTCGAGAAGAAGAGGCAGGCTGCCATTGAGCATCTGGCGGCGACGCAGCAGTTCAACTCGCGCAGAGGGACGCCAGGGACGCATCTGTCGTCGTATGCGAGCCGGCTGCAAGGTACCGCCGCCGTGGTGGCATCCAGGCAGAGCCGATAGAAGTAGAGAGGCGGGGGCATATGTATAAAGGGGCGGCAGACGGCCCATGTCGGCGGGAGGGAAAAAGACGTTGAGGATGGCGACGGATGATGGACGGATGGATGGATATCTTGCCTTGAGATGTATGAGCCAATGAAGGTACCTAGATGGGACTATTCTTTTATTTTGAAACTCATGATGTGGTAGAGTGTGCTTTTCTGCCTGTCGGTGAAGATGACGGCCGCCGGCTCGGCCCAGTCTATCTTGTTTACACGGTTGTCCGATGCTGTCAGGGGGGAGGTTTGGGATGAGTCTTTCTCTCTCTATTTGCAGTCTCAGTCTCAGTCTCATTATTCTCCTTCCCCATCATCCATCATCTCAACAACCCTGGAAGCAAGCAAGCGTGTGTGGCTCGCAAAGTTCCTGGCTGGGTCTCTTCATGAATTCGCCTCTTGCCTCTCTCCCTTTCCCCATCCTCTATCGAGGCCCATCTTCAGCATTTGTCCCATCCAGACAGATGCTGCTGTCTGCTGACCTCTTCCCCCCTTTGAGTCTCTCTTTTTTTCCCTTTTCCTTTTCAATTTTTTTCTTGCTCGTTCTGATGATGGATAACTCCTTGCCCTCTTCTTTTGCCTCGTCTGGTTGATTTTCTTCTTCGTCGTTGGAGGCAAACAAGTTTCTCGGTCAAGTCCAGGGGGGTTACGGCTTAGGCGGCTCGTCGCGCGCCCATCCGGCATCAAACTCTAGAGAAGTAGGGAAAAAAAGACGAAGAGAAAGAAGAAAGCATAATGAGCAACTTTGTCTTCCATCCTTCATGGGCTGACGTTTGTGGGTGTGTTTGTGCGTCTTTTCAAAGCCGATGGAAGGGGAGAAGGAGTCTTACCAATTAATTTCGTCCTCGATTCGGGAGAGGACGGGGGCGAGTCCGGCTCTTCGATGATGGGCTGCGGAACATGGTTGTTGATGCTGTGATTATTATGTGACATGAGGGCCGGTTCCGCAGAGTGGTCGCCGGCTTCGTCCCTGAAGGAAGAGGTGGCGAAGCTCTTCATGCCCGCTGCAAAGAAGCGACTCGGCTTGTAGTATGGGTTGGTGGAAGAGGTTGAGCCATTGCTGCTGTGCGTGCCGCGGCTGCTGTTGTTATTGTTGTCGGCGTAGTGCTTCCGGCCGTTCTGCCGACTTGACGACGACGAGCCGTGATGGCCTCGATAGGCGGGAGAGCTAGAGTCGGTGCCATAATCTCTTGCTCGTCCAAAGCTTCTGCTGCCCCAGGGGGCGCGGCGGCAGCAGCAGCAGCCACATGCTCCGGAGACGAAGACGCTGACCGTCTGCCCCGACGCCACTCAGCCTCCATATCGACGCGGGAGAAAGAAAAGGCGCCGCGGGAAGAGCGATTCGACGGCAGATCGTCCACATTGTCGGCACTGTCGTTGCGAAAGCTGCTAGCAAACATTCCACTGACATCGGGAGGGAATCCCTCTGTCGTGGGAGATACTTCATCATCATGGTAATCAAACGAGTCGTCTGGTCCGCCGCGCCAGCCCCGAGGCGACGCCCAGCCAGTAGCGAATGAGCCGAAACCTTTGCTAAAGGCGCCTGTAAAGTGCCTTGCAGTAGATCTAGGCCGCGGAGCGCTTCCAGAGGAGCCCCACGAACGCCGGTTGTCCAGACTGGGGCTGCGGCTTTTCGGAGGGGAGGAGTCGTCCGCGTCCCGGAATATCGACACCGGCCTGCTGTTCTTCACGGGGAATCGACTGGCTGAGTTTCGGCGGCTTCCAGTTGATTGCAGCATGTCGTGATCCATACCATCGTTGGGGCGCCGGACGTCGACGGATCCAAACTTGACCGTCTTCCTGTGTGAGTAGAAGGCATCCGTCTTGTTCCGTGAGTCGTGGCGGTCGCTCCGAGCTGCGCGGACGTCGGATACCGAAGCGGTCCTATCGTGCTGCGGGCTTGTCCATGGCCTCTGACTCGTGGCCGACGTGTTCGCCGCCTCGACATCTTCAACGTACGGCTGGTGATAGACGGATGCAGCGCCGACGGAAATGCCATCCTGAAAGTGCTGAGCGCGACGCTGAGCCGTGTCGTAAGTCTGACCGGGGCAGAAGGACGACAAATTGGGCTCGGGGCGCAGCTCCTCCACGGGCGTGAACGTCGACGGCCTCTTGGCTCTCAGACGTTGGTTCCGGGTCAACTTTTGTCTGTTGGGGCTCTCTTCAGGCGACAGGCCGTGGATCGGAGTATGTATATCCTGTTGCATCGTCAGCAAGGTGCACTTCTCATTGCCGGATTCGCGGGGCGTCTCACCGAGTTCACGACGGATACGTCGACCAGAGTCTCCGCGGCTCGAACATCTTGCTGACATTTGCCGCAGTAGTTGGGGAGCAAAGGCCCCTCGACCACAGAGGCGTGTCTGCGCTGGAAGGCTTTGGACCTGACAACACCGCAACCGAAGCAGAAGTGATGTCGGTCGATGATTACGCCCCGCTCAATCTTGTCGTCCTTGCAAGGGCTGCAGTAGTTCAAGAGAGGCTTGTGGCACTTGGCCAGAGGATGGCTCTCGTGAAACTTGCTAGATCGAACCTCCCCGCAGCCGGAGCAGAGATGGTGGCGAATCGGCCGTCCAGGGCTCACGTCTCTCATGCGGATTTGAAATTGCTCAGCTTCTGCTTCTGCTTTGTCCTGGCTTCTGACCATGGGAGTAACGGGCTGCTCAACGGGCTGAGTACGAATTGCGTCTGGTGAGCTTTTCGCAGCAGCCGTGAGAACGGGCCGTGCAGTCGCGAGATTGAGCGCCGCATTCAGACAATTCTGCAGATCTTTCAATTCTTGCTGAAGACCTTGGTCATTAGGGTTGCACGAGAGCCTCGACTTGACCTGGTCGAGGCTGTGCTGGATATGCTGCACGTTAACAAGGGAAGGCTGAGAAGTCGAAGGCCGCATCTTCTCCGGACTAGGCTCGCCATATTTGAGAGCATTATGCCCCCAACCAGCATCACAGGCACCTTGCGGGCAAGGCGCAGTATTCGGACAAAGAGGAAAGAGATAAAAACATTGTTGTTTACCGGTCGAGTCCGGGAAATTCGACAGTTGAGACGGATAAGGAAATGGCTGCATGGGATGGGATGGCTGAAAAGCCGGTTGAGCAACTTGGGGATAGAACAGAAGATTGGAATCAGTGCTGGTCGAGCTAGGCAAGGGTGCTGCAACAGTGTCGTCTGATGAATAGTCCGTGGCGGCAGGAGCACGAGCTTTCCTCTGACGATGTCTCTGGGGCGAATCTTTGGTTTGCGGTTCGTCGTCGTCGTCGTCGTCGTCGTCGTCGTCGTCGTCGTCGTCGTCTCCGTATTCGTCGTATTCGTCGTCGTCGTCGTCGTCGTCGACGACTAGCTTCGCTTTAGCCCGAGATGGAGGCGCTGCTTCAGAAAGCTCTTTCTGGTTTCCAGATGAAGAGGCTTTTGGTCGAGTCTTATCCTTCTTGCGAGACTTCGATTTCGAGAACGCACGACTATGCTTTGCTTTGTGCTGGCAAACTCGAACTTCCCCGACAGTAGTCTGGCTTGAGTCGTCTTCATCCGAGCTCGACTCAAGCTGGGCTTGGTCGTCCTCGACCGGCTTCGCTTTGGCCCGAGATGGAAGCGCTTTGGCCCGAACCGAAGGGGTCTTATTATCCTTCTTGCAAGGCTTCGATTTCGAGGGCGTACGGCTATGCTTTGCCTCGGGCTGGCAAACCCGAACGTGCTCGACAGTTGTCTCGCTTGAACCTTCCTCATCCGAACTCGGCTCAGGCTGAATCTCGACTCTCCTCGACGAGGAGGTTCTCACAGCCGGTTCCGATTTTCGGGACGCCCGCTCTTGTGCCTCGCGCTGCAGATCCCGAGACGTCGGCACATTGAAGATGGCGCTCAACAAGCTGATGCTAGGCTGTCGACGAGTCTTGGTGCCAAAGCCCATGGCGCGTAACGTACGGATGGGGGGGAGCCAAGTGCAAGAGGCAGACAGGGAACGGATGGAGAGAGACGGATGAGAGAGAAGAAATCGATGAGCTATGAGCCGATTTTGATAGCGACAAGAAAAGAAAAGACGGGTTGAAAGGGAAGGGCGAGGGGAAGAGAGAGATGAAGAGAGAGAGGGGGGGGGGGGAGAGATAGGGGAGAGAGAGATAGGGGAGAGAGAGATGAAGGAGAGAGAGATGAAGGGGGAAGAGAGAGAGAGAGAGAGAGAGAGAAGAAGGGTGTGAAGAAGGGGAGTTTTTTTTTTAGGAGGGGGGGGCAAGGGGAAGGTTGGAGCGTAGTAGGTACTAGGTAGGCAGCTGGTAGGCAGGCAGCTGGTAGGCAGGCAGCTGGTAGGCAGGCAGCTGGTAGGCAGGCAGCTGGTAGGCAGGCAGCTGGTAGGCAGGCAGCTGGTAGGCAGGCAGCTGGTAGGCAGGCAGCTGGTAGGCAGGCAGCTGGTAGGCAGGCAGCTGGTAGGCAGGCAGCTGGTAGGCAGGCAGCTGGTAGGCAGGCAGCTGGTAGGCAGGCAGCTGGTAGGCAGGCAGCTGGTAGGCAGGCAGCTGGTAGGCAGGCAGCTGGTAGGCAGGCAGCTGGCACCTAGACCCGGCAGTCCGTTGGCAACCCCGTTTCCCTCACAGCCAAAACCCTCCACCGTAGACCCTGGGCCAGAGGTAGGTAGAGAAGAGAGGCTCTATAACAATGTTCACAGCATAAGCACCGTCATCAAAATGCTCACAGGTAGATAGATATCTAGATTGCTTCGGCAAGGGACAGCTGCCTACCTGCCTACCTACCTCTCCATTCAAGCCACTCACTCAATGGAGTGCCTCTCCTTTCGCATACCTACCAACCTATTGCTAGATGCTTCGCCTCAGGCTTCTTCTGTCGTCAAACGTATCTATCTATGCTGCGCACATACATACAATTCAAAGACCTGCTTGGGGCTGTCTGTCTGTCTGTCTGTCCTCTCTCCCCCTTCCATGTCAGATCCGTTCGCCTCAAGAGATAGCCTCCTTGCCATGCTCCAAATCGTACACATATCCCAGACTCCCTCGTCTATGTTCCACCACCCCGTTTTGAAAATCAACTTCCTCCACATCCCTCCCCTACGGATCACGGATAACAGGCCGTCCCTTCTTCGGCTTCTTTCTCTTCTCTCCGCGGTCAAATGCGGCGGCCGAAGCGTGATCACGCCCGAGAATATCCAGGTCCTTGACCTTGTAGATACGGATGATCCAGTTCTCACTGGTAAACGCTTCCTCAACCGTGTCGAGAACGGGCCCTTGGTCAGGCATCCGGGCACCTCGGACACGATCGACAGCCTGTCCGGGCGGGAACAGCGTGTGGTAGTTGTAGTAACACATTTTGTACCTGTCCGCCACGTCAGCCTGTCATCCTTGTGCGTGTCTGAGCTTCGACTTACATCAAGCTGTTCTTCATCGCCTCCGTCGCCTCGGCATCGACGCGATACTCGCCGCGAGGCGTGAAGAAATCTCGCTCCCTGACCTCATCCGGCCAGATGCCCTCGGCAATGCGAACCATCCAGAGGAACTTGTTGATGTCGTCTCCGGAGTAGCCGAGCAAGCCGCCAAAGACCACGAGAACATAGTCCACCTCGTGCTGCCGCATAATGGCATAGCTGACTTCCTCTCGCGAGCTCATTGCCTTGCCCACCATGGCAATGTGCGTATTGTTCCACGTGTTGTTGTCCACCAACGTCGGCCGGTCAGCCATGCCACCAATCTGGTAACCGTAGTCCCACCAAGACATGATCTTGGCGTCCTCCTTGGTGTTCTGGCGCAGCCACTGGTAAGCCTCCCGGTAGTCGTCGATGATGTGCTGCGTCCCGTCCGGCATCCGGCTGGCGAGCACCACAGAGGGCGACGAGTAGGCGTTGGACGTAACCCAAGTGCAGTGACTGACGAACATGAGAAGAGAGACCATTGCGCTCGACAGCACCACCACCTGGGAGACGGTGCTGTAGATTCCAATCAATGGCTTCTGAGTGCCGCGCATACCAGAGTTCCTGGCGTTCTTCTTCGACGCTGCCTCGGCAGCATTCTGAGTTTCCTCTTTGGGCTCCTCAACCTTGGGGCGGATATAGGTATCGATGAGCTGTGACATGGCGATGGCGCCAGTGACACAGACAATCGGCGTCAGCGTCAGCATGAGTCGGACCATGACGCCGGCAAAATAGCTGCCGAAGAGGCCATAGACGATGACGAAGACGTGCTCGTCTCGGAGCTCCTGGAAGCACAACCAAACGCCGGCTGGGAACAACCAAATCAGCATGTTCAAATCGAAGAAGAAGGCAGGCCAGGCCGGCGGCTGATGCTCTGACACGGAGGCAATGATGGGAATGTGTATCTTGGCATAACCCGTGTCCCAGAGTGAGTAGAAACGGCCGCTCCAGGGGGCAATATATCCCAGAGAAGTCATAGCCACGAGGCCCAGTAGACCAACACCAAACGTGACAACAAGAATGGTGACCAGGAAAGTCTGGAACTGCCGGCTGGGGATCGCAGCTTTCACATAATCGAGGAATGCGATGAGCTGGAGGAAGCCAAAAATGCCTAGCGCGGCGAGGTTAGCGAGGACGAACCACCCTTCCACGCGTGGCATCGTACCCAAAGCCGGCATGTGCTCGCTCGTCTTGACCGGGAGGAAACCAACGAATGGTATCTGCATGCTGGCAATGGTGCCCAGGCAGTACCACGTGCAGTAACTGACGTAGAGTCGAGGGCTGTATCTTCCCATGCAGACAAGGACAAAGGCATGCAGCGGCAAGAGGCAAGTGATGAAGGCATATCCGCCCCATGACGCCACCATGTAGCCATAAGACAGGGCGCAAAAGACACTCCAGAGCATGGAGCCCAGTTTGAGAGCCTTGATCCAAAGATAGAAAGTAAAGACGAGGAGAAAGATGGCAATAGCCTCGTTGTCGTAGCTGCCCGCCACCGATCTGGAGATGTAGCCTGGGGCAATGCCCATGAAAATGGCCGCCAAAAGGCCAGCAGTGGGCAAAGTAGTCAGCTCATTTGTCAGAAGGTAGGCCGCAAGCGTCGTCAGGCCCGAAAAGGCCGGCGCCAGAAGGACGCAGACGTTTCGGATGTCGACGGGGATGCCGATGGCGCGAAGAGAATGATAGATGATTCCGCTCGTCACCATCAGACCAGGATACAGGGTGCCGCCGGTGACGCGTCCGAGGGGATGCCAAGTGCGGTCATCGAACCAGTCCCAGAACTTGTAGAAGCCGTTTTCGACGAGGTATTTGGTTGCTCGGAAATTGAACCACGGGTCGACTGCTTGCCGGTCAGCAATGAACGATGCACATGAGTCAAGAATGGAATAGGGGACACGTACACTCGTGGATGATGCTCTCGAATCCTGGAAGCCTCAAGTTAGCAAAGAAAAAAAAACAATCCATTCTCTCCCCTTCCAACCCCCAAAAAAAAGACCACTGAAACGCGTCACTTACGGATGACAGAGAAGAGACGACTGGCGACCGCAGTGATGGCAATAAGACAGAGAATAATGACTTCGAGAAGGGCCTGAGTTTTCTTGGAGTTGAGACTCGCAGCGCGAGGCTGGGCTTGATCCGTCGCGGGAGGCATGATTATGCCGAGCTGCTGATGATGATGAAGGAAGCCTCAAGTTCAGGACAGCTTTGGAGTTGCGAGGTAAACGAGGTAGGTGATAGTATCGATAAGATAGGGCGTGGAATATGCAGTACGTACCTACCTGGAGCTCGCCGAATCGGGCGCCGTTTCCTGCCAGCTGGCACGTTCGACCGAAGCTTTACCGCTGATTCGCACAGGCTAGCCATTGGCGAAGATGGTTGCTGTGGGTTGCTATGACTCTATGAGCCTGAACCCATGAGACTGAGAGTCTACTATTACCTACTACCGACCTAGGTCTCAGCCCGGGGCGTGATTGGAGAATTGATAAGGGGTTTGTTTCGGTTTCGGTGCCGTCACCGTGGCCTGTCTATGCTCACCACCGAGCATCGCCATCTCAGTGACCAATGCACCACCCCCCCGACAAATGACCCATTGAGGCGGCCTAACATCTAGGCAATTAAGTGTATTTTACACCTGCACGCTGGCGTCAACAGGCATCTAAGGAAAATGTCTATGCGGCAGCACTTCTTCCCAGTCTCCTTGCTACACTTGGCCGCGGCCCATCGCCAGACAGCCAAGGCCATTGAGGTTTTCTGCCATGCAGATGCCCCTCCACGGCGTGAATGCGCTTCCAACCCTTTGTCGAAGCTATGTTGTATCCCCACGTTATGGGTTTTCCTTGGCCACCTTGAGCAGCAGCTTTTCCAGATCGAACCTAGGGTCTGACACGTCTGTAATGACTGCAATCAAGCCAATGTCAGATCGGACGAGAGGATGGGGCGCAGAGCTGGAGAGGCCGTACCGTCATCTGCTGACACCGGCTGAGGGCTCTTTTGCCGGGCGAATTCGGCCTTGGCCTGATCTATCAGCTTCTGCTTGTGCTCGTAGTCGTGTTTCTCGTGCTCGGCTCTTTGAGTTGCTCTTATTGTCCGTTGATGGGAGAAGCCGTAGAAGACGCCCACCGCAAGGGCGGACCACCGAAGGACCTAGGATGAGTTGAGCGAGCTCGTGCTCCTTTGGGCTTGGGGGGGGGGGGGACCACCGACGTTAACTCCTGTCGACGACATTGGCGGCGATCGCGAGGCGCACGACGGGGTCCACGAGGCGATCGACGAGTAAGAACGGAGCTCGGCGGGTGTCAATGACCCGGTCGGGGAGGCTCGCGAAGGCTTTTGGCGAGAGGCCAACGGTTTTGCAGCGTCGGATGTTGCGCTGGGAAAAAAAGTTCCCAGCTGCTTCGGGAACCGGACCTGGCTGTGCAAAGTACCTCTGCAGCACCTAGTCGGTGCAGCGGGTACCTGGTTTTTCCACTGCAAGGGGAGGCGCTGAGCTTTAGATGTCACGTGCTGAGGCGCGTCCCAGAGGGCTGGCTTGCGAACCGACCACCCCCCTTCTTCCCCTACGTTTCGAGATATCGAGGACCCTTTTTTTGAGCTGCGTTCTGTTCAACACCTCCCGCGCTCCCTCGTCACGCTCCCCTCGTCACGGCCATTGGCCTACGTACATAGACCCTGCACGAGGTAAAGAGTGCCTCTCCCTCTGCCCGCATCATCCTTGACTCGCGACTCCGATCAGACCTTGCGCTTCCTCCGATACGGAACCGCCCCGCCATGGGACTCTGGGACGGCTACCATGCAGCAACGTCGGGATGAAATCCTCGCGAAGAAGGCGAAGCTCGCTGAGCTGAAGCGACAGAGGGAGCTACGGGCCACGTCGGCGGCAGGCCGTCACAGTTTGAGCGGATCAAGCGACGTTTGTCTCGCGTTCCCGCCCTTCGTGATCTGTCGTCTGCTTACTTCAGATGCTTGTCCCGCAGTTGGCTTCGCCGCCCCCCGGAAGAGCGGACAACCGTCGAGAGATCGAGTCTCTCATAAACAGTCTTGTCGGCGAAAGCAGGCCCGCCTCCACCACAACAGGTGGTGCCGCGTCGCCAGCCGCCCGAGGAAGCAGACCCAACAGCGTTCTGAGCGCAGGCGAAATTAGCAATGCCGCCTCCGACCTGGCCGGTCACCTCAACGGGCTTGTCCTCCCGGCGCCCCAGATTTCCTTGAGCACGGTGCCTCTGACGACCGTTTACGAGTGCCCCCCGTCGCCTGTCAAGGAGATCTTCTCCTACAGCAAGGGCGTTCAGACGACAGATGAATGGGGCTCCCCTACGAAACCCAGATCCTTGTCGATTTCCTCTGACACAGATGACTTGGCCGGCGCTACCACTACACCAAACAAGAGGCAGAGCCGACGAGAGCGGGACCGCGAGGAGGAGCTGCGTCAAAAGATCCGGGAAGAAGTCGAAGAAGAACTGAAGGCTACCAAGAAGCTCCTCGCCGATGGTCCAGCGCAGGCCCCGCCTCTGACATCCGCCAACTACCCGTCGAGGGAGCTCAGCGCGGAGGAACTGGAAGCCGTCACGCGGTCCGATGACTTTGTAGAATTCCTTGAGCAGTCGACCAAGGTCATCGAACGGGCCATTGACCAAGAAACCTACGACATCCTCACCGACTACGCCCTGCAAGGCAAGGACTTGGACGACGACGACGACGAAACCGGTAACACGGGAGGGCGAGGGTCTCATCGGATAAAGGAAGTCACCCAGTTCTTCGACGACCGTTGGTCCAAGAAGCGAATGGTCAGCAGCATCGAGTTCTCGCCCAAGTTCAGCGAGCTCCTGCTTGCCTCTTATACCAAGAATCCCACGGCACCGCACGAACCCGACGGCCTCGTTCAAGTCTGGAACACTCACATGCAGGAACGGCCCGAGTACGTCTTCACGGCGCAGTCGGATATCCTCGCCGCCAAGTTCTCCCCCTATCATCCCAATCTCATTGTCGGCGGCTCATACAGCGGCCAAGTACTGCTATGGGACACACGCGCAAAGTCAGCGCCCGTGCAGAAGACGCCGCTGACAGGCTTCGGGCACGCGCATCCCGTCTACTCGGTCGACATCGTCGGCACACAAAACGCCAACAACATCATCTCGTGCTCGACGGACGGTGTCGTTTGCGGCTGGAGCATGGATGTCTTCGCCCAGCCGCAGGAGCTTCTCGAGCTCAAGAATCCGACGCAGACCAAGGTGGCGGTAGAAGATGTCAGCCCAACGTGTCTCGCCTTTCCGCAGGCAGACCCGACGTCTTTCCTCGTCGGCAGCGAAGAGGGTACCATCTTCCCCTGCCACAGGTACGACCGTGCTGGCGCCAAGGCCGGGGTGGACAAATCCATCAGCTACAAGGGCCACACGGCGCCGGTCATGTCGGTTGACTTTCACCCGGCGCGGGGGCCTGTCGACCTCGGTGACCTGGTCATCTCATCCTCTCTCGACTGGAGCGTCAAGCTGTGGAAGGTGAGGGCGCTGGCGGCCACGTCGACGACGGCGGTAGGGGACGGCCACATCGCGCCGCTCATCGACTTTGTACGGGAAGACGTCGTCTACGATGCCCGCTGGTCGCCGGTCAAGCCGAGCGTCTTCGCCCTCGTCGACGGCGCCGGTTGGCTCGAGCTCTGGGACATTGCCCTGGAGACGGAGGAGCCCGTGTCGAGGATCTCGCCCAGCGCCCGGCACGACAGCCGGGCCATGCTCTCGAAGAGCCTCAACAAGGTGGCCTGGGAGCCCAACGACGGCAAGCGCATCGCCACGGGCGGCATCGACGGCTCGCTTACCGTCTTCGAGGTCGCCAGCGGCCTCGGCGGCAAGGAAGGGCTGAAGAACGAGGAGTGGACCAGGGTCAAGAAGCTGTTGAATCGGGTGGAGGCCGTCGGATTGAATGGAGCAATGGTGGTTTGAAACTTTGCAGGTGCACGCTTTGGTCAGGCGGCGTTCTTGTCCTTGTCGGTTTCCTTTATCGTTATTCCCTTCTTTTCTCTGTTAGGCTTCCGTTGCCACCCCCCCCTTTTCTTTCTTACTTTTCTTCTCTGTTCACGTCGCAGAAACGGTTTTGGTGTTTCAATACCCCCGAAGTGCGTCACATGTATGTATATGTACGTCTGTATGTCGAAATGAAAAGTAATTTACCTTGTGAATCTGATGTGCTGGATCGTGAAGTCTGACCACGATATCAAGACGGATGACGTCGTTCATGCCTGATGGCTCATCCTCATCTGATAAGATCACGTGACGGATACCCTCTCTCACGTGTTTTCCCCCCCCTGACTTTTCTCCACTTGGCGACGAGAAATCGACACAAAGGAACAAGGCGAACAATCAACGTGCAACCACAACAATAGTACCTAATGCCCGTGGCCATGCAGCAGGCGGCGGCCGTCATCCGGTGAAATGAGCTCCCAGGTACGTATCGATATCGCGCTTTAAGGAGACGGCGTCGCGAGCATAATGATGTTTCATGAGCTCTGCAATCCCGAGAGCCCCCCCCCTGTCTTGGGGGAGCTATTTGAAGATCTTATCACTCTGTATTTTCTATTCTGAAGCATCGCGGCTGCTGTTGTCTGTTCTCATTGTTGTGTTTCCAGCATTGCGCATTGTGTCTGACAGCCCGTCGTCTACAGAGAGCTGCCCCTCGGTCTAAGTCGGTTCGACGCGGATGCGTACATCCATGCCGTCGACACAGTAACCGAGTTGCTTGGGGCTATCCCTGAGTTCAACCTCTCGCTTGACCCAGCGGCCGGGTTGGCTTTCTGGCGGCGGCCCTCCGTCATTACGGTGGTAGGGATCGACTGCAGAACCCGCGAGGGCGTCTTCGTCCTCATCGCTGCTGTGTCCCGCATCTTCGAAGTTGGCCACCGGATCCCACTCGTCCGTCTCCCAGATGAGGCGCAACCGTAGAGGGGAAAGGCGGAAAAGCTTCCCGGCTATGCTCTTGACGGAATAGATGTCGAAGGCCTTGGGTATACACGCCTTCCTCCTCGATTGGTCCCGGTGATTGTAGAAATGAACCGTGATGAGCCGGGCTTCGAGAAAGGACGGATTGATGCCGCTCCGACGAACGACGTCCGGCTCGCCGTGGATACTGCATAGCTCGGCGTACCGAGGATGAAGCGCGATAATCCCTGGCCCGGCGGACTCGGGCACCGCGGCGAGCTGTTTGGCAATTCTCGACAGGTAAAAGATCTCGGCGTTCTTGCGGTCTTCGGTCCCGAATTGTGTGAAATTGAGGCTCTTGAGGCCAGCGAGACGACCGATAGTAAGCATGTGTGATTCCTCAGCCGAGGGAGCTTTCGCGTCTGCGTCCCCTAGGTCGTAGACGGGGTTGTGCGTGATCCGCAGGCCGGTGAGGCCCGGGAAGCGGATGGCAAGAGCGTCGACGAAGGACCAGTCTCGAATGTGGTTGTAGGACACGTCGAGGTACTGTAGCGAAGGTGGGAAGGTCGGGACGGCTACGCCGGAGGCGACCATGTTCGAGATGGAGTTGCCCTTGAGGTGAAGATTGCGCAGAGCGACGAGGGAAGTCAGGCTGGCAAGGTCTGATACGGATCTGAAGTCGTTGTATTCGAGGTTGATCGTGGTCAGAGTCGAAGCCAGGCTTCCGTAGCAGACGGGAGGTAAAGACGAGAGTTGGTTCGTCCCGACGGCCAGCGTCGTCAGCGATGGACAACGAGAGGCGATGCGACACAGCTCCTCCCATCCGAGGAGGGTCTCGCCGAGGTCAAGTTCATCGACGGCCGGGAAGGCGGTTGGTTGGCGGTCGAGATCTTCGTCGCGCACGACATTGTGGAAGCGATTCCCGCTGGGTGGAAGGGGGGGTTTAACTTGAGCAGCAGCAAAGAAGAAGCACTTTTGAAAAAGAGGAGCCCACCTACTTGAGGCTCAGACGGCGAAGAGCCGTCAGATGAGCGCAAACATCGACGACAGGACCCAGACTCTCAAACAAGTTCCGACTCAAGTCCAGCTGCACAATAGCAGGACAAACATCGACGACCCGGCCTTCGCCAGGCAGCGCAGCCGAAGCGATGCGCATGCCATCGAGGATGACGACCTTGAGGTCCTGAAGGCGAGCCAGCCGTTGCCGTACACGATCGAAGCCCACCTCCACGGCGACTTTTCCGCCGGAGATGACGATGCCGGGGACGTCGTATTCGTTCTTGGTCGCTTTCTCGGGCGCGTATTTCTCTCGTAGCGCTGAGAGGAAGCTTTGCGCCTGGTCTGATGGCCTTGTCGGACGCACGAAGGAGGCTGCGGAGGGAGATGACGATAGGCCTTGGAAGCGTGACCGGGAGATTCGTCAGCAGCTATCGTGTGCGGGTGTCGGGAGCGGCGGCGGGGGGTGGGGGGGGGGGACAGGCGCGAAGGCGCGAGAGGGAGGGGGAGAGGGAGGGATGAGGAGAAATACAGGTGAAATAGCGCTCGCCGCGGTGGCATCCGTCGTGTTTGCCGCGTGTGCCGTCATCCCATTCGACGCCCAGCCACGAGCCTTGGGTTTCGGCAACGGCGCCGGCGTAGCGAACGGTGCAGGTGGCGCCGCTGTAGGACATGCGTTGGCCGACGTACGGAGAAGCGCTTTGACTGTCCATTATTCGTAATTTTTTCCCTCTTCTCTTCTGCTTCAATGATTTGGGCGCTGGCGAATCTCGTCATGGGCGGTCGAGGCCATGGTGGTGGTGGTGGTGGTGGTGATGGTGGATGAGGAAATTTAGGCGACGATTTTGCTGCCCGAGGGGAGGATGGTTATAGAAGGGGTCCGTTCCCACCAACAAGACTCTCATCAAAAACCAAAGACAACTTCAACCATTTACATCTTCAGTGCTTCACTCCTGAATTCCTACCTAGTTATTCTACAGCTTCGCCCGCGCCTCCTCACCCTCGCCTACCGCCTTCATCAGAGCACGACCATTGCTCAAACAAACCTTGCCGCCCTCGACCTGGGTGACGAATCTGACTTCTTCCCAATCGCCATCCCGTTTACCCATCCTCCACACCCGCGTCACGAGCTTGTCCCCAGGCATGACAGTGCTAGCGAAACGCGCCTGGAACTCGCGCATATTAGCCGGGTCTCCGCCGCCGAGCTTCTTGAGGATGCTGTGGCAGGTGCAGTTCCACTGAAACAGGCCGTGAGTGATGGCGCCCTTGAAGCCCATCCTAAGGCCAGGTTCCGGCGTCGCGTGGAGCGGATTGTAGTCTCCGTTGAGCCGGTACAGGAGAGCCGCCTCGGGCGTGGTCTGCTGCTCGAGCACAAAGTCCGGCTCCTTGTTCTCCGGGGGTGAGAAACCCTGCGTCGGCGGCCCTTTGGGCCCTCCCCATCCTCCCTGCTTGACGAAGAAACCGCTGGAGGAGATGCGGGCGTAGACGTCTCCGGTGCCGGCATCGACGAGGTCCGTCTGCGTCTCCAAGACGGAGCCGGGAAAGCCCTTGTCATAGACGCCGATGACCTTGGTCCGATTCTCGAACTTGTGGCCAGCCGAGCTTGTCGGAATCGGCCTGAGAAACTCAATCTTGCGCTGGCCGTCCACGGCTCGGCGAGCGTCCAAGTCGGGCACACGGGGGATCTTGACTTTCTGACTAGTACCGTAGAAGTCGACCACTTCCTGCGAATTGCCCTTGAAGGCTGCGGGGGAAAAGAGACGTCAGCCGCGGCGCTACATATCGACGGCCTATTATCCGTACTACTCACACAGAACCAGTGGATACGTCGGGAAGGCGGCAAAGTTGGGATGAAGTTCCTGGCCGGGAGTCAGCCCCAAAGCCTCATCGCGCGGTCAGACGGAGACCGTACGTAAAGGAAGTGCAGCTCGTCAGCCTGACAGCCGATGCTGTTGGCGAAGAGCAGCAGGTCGCGCTTCAGCCATGACACCTCCTGCGGAGGATACTCGAATCCAACGCCGGGATCAGGCATGGCGGAAAGGGAGAGAGAGGGGGGGGGGGGGTCGCGGAGGCTGTTGGACGGAGGCTGATCGTGATGATGCAGATGGCATCCTCGGCCGCGGCCGGCGTCGAACCAAGGATGATCGGTAAGCGTTCCGCAGCCCGGAGCTTGATCCCCTCTCATCGTGACCGAGGTTGCAATGCCGAGGATATGTATGTATGTATCGATAGGCGTCAGACCCCTTTGCGTACTGTGCAAAAAGCGCATACCTGGTACATGGTACTTCTCCCTTCCGTGAAGACTATCGTCGCGATGCCGCAGACCCAGTGCATTCGCGGTAGCCGTTCGGCATGACTCATGTACATAGAGGCTGAGTTCTACCTACCTACCTAAGCACCCAACGCTTCCCGCGTCTGGCCTTCTAACCCTCTCTCACAACAACTGTCATGGCGTCGCCCGCAGGCTGCGAGGCTCTCAGTCTACAAATCATATCCATGGGCATCTTTCTCCAGCATCTGTCCGTCAACACACATCTACTTGACTCGTCTCGACGGCTGAAGGACGGAATAACTGTTTCAATTTCAAACCAGCCAATCTCATCACAACCAATACCGCGAAAAATGCTCCCTGATAAAACATCCAGCCGAATCCCGACAAGCCACGATAAAAATGAGAGTGATCAGAAACCGATAATGTCAAACAATCAAGCAAATCTGCCCTTTCCCCGGTTACACTCCTCAAGAAATCGGTAGATACCTTCGAGACCCTCGAACTCACTTGAGCTGTTCGCACTCGGCATGGCGCCGTAATACTCGGCTTCCGAACGCGACGGGCTCTCTCTCATCTCCGCGTCGAATGCTTGGTGCAGTTTGGAGTCTTCCTCGAGTGTCCAGCTACCTTCCGTACCGCCGCCTTGCGACGACGGCACCGAGAAAGCCGAGGATCTCATGACATCGTTGGGGCCGGGTGCGAATGGGAGCCTCAGCATTTCCGGACTTCCAGCTTCCGGCTCATATTCGCAGTCCTGGCCCACGACGCCCCGCTGAATGTCCAGGTCATGGCAAAGCCGCTCAACCGTCAGGGCGTCTACCCCGGGAAAACGAACACGGAGCTTGTCGTTTCCCTCCAAGGCGACGGGCAAGTCGCCTAGAACCGACAGCCGCCGCAAATCGGCATCCACTACCGACAAGTCTTGCAGGGCGCGTTTGAAATCGGCCGAGAGGACGTCAAGGAGGCCGTCGTCGTGGAGCGTCGCCGAATAAAAGGGAGCTTCGGCGGTGGAGCCAGAAGCATCAGACGCCCTGGCAATGGCTGCAGCAAGCGGGCCGACAGCCGTGATTGTCGGCTTCAGCCGAAAGTCAATAAAGGCACCCGGGGCCGACCGCGCAGCGCGAGCCATGGAGCGCATGACTTGGTCGTCCTGAGCAGACACGACTCGATACGAGGCGCTTCCGTGAGGCCCGACACCGTCATATCTGAGCCGCTTCCCAGAGAGAAAGAAGGCTCTCATGGCTTGAGAGACGTTCTGCACCACCTGGGCCGGAGCGGCGGGCACGTGGGAAAAGTATCGTGCGCTGCCACCGAGACTATAGCCGCCGGCGGTACGGGGCAGAGCACCTCCCGTCAAATTCGGTCGCAAAGCGGTCGCAAATGGTGCTCGGCCGGGAAGCTGAGCGACTCTTCGAGAGATGTTGGAAGATGGAAGACGGAAGCGGTGAATGTTGGCGCCGGCGCGATGACCGTCGCCGAGGATCGTCCGCAGCACCCTGTCGATGTTCTTTGAAGCTGAGCCGGAGAAGAATCTCGCGCCTCGCCTCGGCTGCATCAGGAGGGATGCATGGTGGATCGACGACCGTCCGCGGGTGACGCTCTGAACCGGCTTCGTCGCGCCGCCAAGTCTGATGCGGACCGCATGCGTGGCTTTGGAGACGGTCATGCGTAAAAGGCGTAATGTGCCGGGGGCTAAAAAACCCCCCGACAGAAGAAGCCATGTTGATTGATGGTCGCTGTGGTTGTGATGCAAGATGGAGAGGTGAAGCGTCGTCATCTGGGAATTGAATAACAAGGCGCCACTACAAGTCGCCACCCAGTTGCCCCTTGTGTGGCTAGTGCAAGGGTCTTTGCGACAACTCAGCTCCCCACCTTGTGGCTAGTAGGCAGCCTGTGTGCATGCACCGCCTCACCCACTACATACATATGTAAGGCACTGCCACGTGCTGAAGACCTGAGGTGGCGGTGCGCTAGGTTTTCTTCCACCACGAATTTTTTTCCTCCCATGCAAAAACTACCCTCATCCATCCTCCAACGAAGCCACCCACCGAGGTCGGAAGACGGACGCCTCGCTGTGGTGGCTCTTCTATAAAAATGGTAAGCACTTCTTGTCTTCTTTCAAGACTAATTTCATTTTCTCCAATGATGATCAATCTACCATGAACAATCCAAATCAGACCAGCACCGTGGTGACTTCAGCAAACTCTAGAATTACCCTGAAGAGCTTCGCATCCTCCAGTCCCGTCATCGCCTATTCTCGGTGAAGACCTTGCTAATCGCTTTATCAGATCGCTGGGCGTTCTGCTGTGACCTCCGCGCAACGATAATACCTACATATCAAAGGTTGGTGCCGCTTCAATCAAAGCCTGTGCAAAATGCTTCCTCCCGCTCGTGATGATCCAAACGACCCCATAGGGATTCCTCAATCTTAACACACCGTGTCGATACTGTTGTTTTCAAGTTTCAGCCTTGTCTGACTGGAGACGTTTTATTATGCTTTTTTTACCTCGTTCTGGAGAGCTCATCGTCGCTAACCTTGTGTCATGTCACAGGTAATCAAGTCGCAAGCTTTCCTTGTTTCACTCCCACAACCTGATGAACACTTGAACGAACGGGCGGACATAACCGAGCCCTGTCGTCCTTCACCAGAAACAACAGGGTTGTACAAGCCTTGTGGTGCTGGAGAGGCGGGAGCTCTTGATGACAATTCGTCACCTGAATTGGCCTTCCCAATTCATGCTATGCCTCTCTTTTTGCGTGTACGCAAGCCGGCTGACAGACGCGTTCGGCAGGTAAACCGAATCCATGTTCAAACGTTCTCCAACAAGTCTTCCTGTTATGATTATCCCATTCACACTGTCTGATCCTCTTATCTTTCACCCGAGTATTGGCCGGTCACGGTCACTGCTCGGGCCTTGATACGTGGAAGTGAACATAATTTCTTATCGATGAACAGGTATGTCGCTCTTCAACGCTCGCCTTTTTGACGCTTCTAACCGCGATGGCCTCAGATTTACTGTCCTCGATTCCGCCTCACCACCCTAATCCTACGTTCTGAGACTGACATTCTATGACCATCAGGTTTGGCCATGTTCAACAGCCCCTTCGACGACGGTGAAGAGTAGGTCGTGTTTTTTTCAGCCCCTGCTCAGCAACAATTCCCCAACCATCAGGATGACTTGTATAATTAGCTCTATCTGAGTTCATCGTTGACGAAAAACCTTTCACCTTGGAGAACTGACATGGTTTCTCTTGATGTCATGAAAAATCTGCTTTGCCTCTGGGGGAATTTAGGCTAACGCTGCTCTCTTACAGACGAAATGTTGACTTGCTTCCTGTAATGGAAGAAACAGCTACCCATCTATATAGCCTTGCCAGATACCCCCCCCCAAAAAAAATATAACCAACTCTCATCTATGCCTGAATGCGCCCCCTCTATGCCAATGTCTGACGAATGCGTGGGAGTAACACCACTGACAAACACGGTATATGTATGTATGTATGTGTATATCTTTCCAATCACCAAAGGCGTACAACAAAAAAAAAAGTCCTCGCGCGGTGGGTTCAGCTAAGGTTGAGCTGCAGTCTCGCGTTCATGCCGACGATGCAACGAATCAAGTCCCAATCGCCGTTGGCACCGACCCAGTCGGTCACGACGATGCCCGTCCCGGCAGAGCCGACCTTGAGCTTCTGGGGGCCCTCGCCCTCCTGGCCGTGCTTGACGCAGAGGTATTCGAACGCGGCCGGGTTGACCTTTGCCGCGATCCTCTCGGGCCAGCAAGAGGCGTTGAAGAAGTTGCTGGCGCTGAGGAAGTTGACGAAGAAGGGCGGCACGGGCGCGTCGGGTCGGTGGGCGGGCATGCCGGCCAGGGAAAACACCTGCTCGGAGGCCCTCTCGAGCTGGCAGCGGCTAAAGGCGATCTTCTTCTCGATGTTCTGGCTCTCGGAAACCTCGTAAAAGTCCTGTATGCGGAAACAGCCGTTGCCGCCGTTGCCGTCCTCGCAGTTGTCGGGCCACTGCTGGGCGTCGATGGCCCAGCCGCGACCGTCCCAGCAGGCTGCTCGCATGTCGTCGTCCAGTGCGAAGCGGCGGATGATGACGATCTTGCCGCGGGCCTGGCCCAGAGTAGGAATCGTCGGCTCCGTCCACCACAGGTGGCGGGTCTTGTCTACGTAGGCGTGCTTGAGGTGCTTTGCCATCTGGCCGTCTGTGGCCTTTCCCGTCCCCTCGCGCTTGATGCTGAGGAGGATGGTCTCGGAAGGGTTCTCGTGGAGGAAGCGGTATGCGTCTTGGAGGAGATTGTCGAGGTACTTGCTTCCCGTCAGGGAGACGGGGAAGATGCTGTGGACGAGCGTCAGCGTCGTTTCCGTCGGGTGGGCGGAGACGCGGACGTCGAGGAAGCGGATGCCGTTGCGTAGCTGGTCGGCGATGCCGACGGCCTGGCAGCGGACCGAGGGGAGAGCCTTGTAGCAGGTCGGGGAGTTGTGCGTCCCGGGTATGGAGAGGAGCGTCAGGGGCCAGTCATCGTGGAGGTCGGCCATCCAGCGCTCTAGGTTGGCCGAAGACAGGACGGCGAGGACGGCGACGGAGGGGAAGTAGACGACGGTCAGCCGAAGACGCGTTGACGACGACGACGACGACGACTCGTCTTTTCCTCCTCCTCCTCCTCCTCCTCCTTCTTTTTCTTCTCCTTCTTCTTCTTCTTCTTCTTCTTCCTCCTCCTCCTCCTCCTCATCAAGGCTCTTCATCATGACGGACCGACACGACGGCCCATAAACCTCCGTCTGATAAACTCGTCCTTCTCCTCCGACCTTGAAAGTAAGCCGAAGCGCCTCATCCGAAGACGGGGCCGGAAAATGAGTCGGACAGACGGTAAAGGGCGGAAGAGCAAGCGCGAGGCTACCCTCAGCGCGAGGCGCGTCCTCGTCCACCCCCTTCTCCTCGCCCTCCCCATCGGGAACCACAGGGTGAGAAGAGCCATTGAAGAGGCCGCGAAAGAAGCCACCGGGGCGAGCGCGCTCAACGCGCTCATACGCCGTGAGCTCGATCGGGTGAATGCCGAGGTTGCGAACGCTGAGCTTTGCCATGTTTTTTTTTTTTCTTTCTTCTTTCCTGACCGGCGGACGATGGGAATGAAGCCAGTCGAGGAGAAGGGCTATCCTCCCCCTTCACCCGCCCAGGGTAGTAGAAGAAGATTGGAAGACGAAGTGGGAAAACAAGGAACAAGAAAATAAAATCCTTCTCAGGGGATCATGGATCGTCAGTCATCATCGG
This sequence comes from Ophiocordyceps polyrhachis-furcata BCC 54312, assembly GCA_001633055.2. Lineage (NCBI taxonomy): Eukaryota > Fungi > Ascomycota > Sordariomycetes > Hypocreales > Ophiocordycipitaceae > Ophiocordyceps > Ophiocordyceps polyrhachis-furcata. The sequence goes on along the minus strand of LKCN02000003.1, from coordinate 1,224,853 downwards.
GCCAGGACAAGGGAGAAGGAGGCCATAGAAACTTGTTTGTTGTTGTTTCTGGAATAGGCGACGTCACGAGCCTGGGACCTGCCTACGGCCCACGGGTAAGCAAGTCTCTTCGTTTTACTAGTGTGCTGTATCCGTAATAGACAAGGCGGCAGCCCTGACTGAGTGAGAGGCTGAGAGAGGCTGAGACATATATGTATGTATGTATGTACGGATATGCTATGTCCGAAGCCACGCGAAGAAGAGAGGCAAGGGCTCGACGATGGATTCGGTGGAGGAGATGCTGACTAACAACAACCATCCCACGCTTTCGAGCTCTGCCGTTCACGACGAAGCAATACGGACGGATGCATGGCTTTGAATGAAAATCTATTGCTCACACAACTGTCTGCTCTACTAATCTATGCTCTACTAACGTCTGCTAAGCCAGTAAGTCTATCAATGCTTTTCGCCTTTTTGAAAATATCCCTTCCAAGCCAACCAAGGGCGGAGCTTCCCCCCTTCATCTGCCAGTCATCTTTTTCTTTCACCCCTTCATCCTTCAATGATGCGGGCCGTTATTGCCCGTGGCCATACTTAAAAGGCCGGGGCGTTGGGGCCATCCGCACCACCCTGGACTGGGGGCTTGCCCTCGGCCATCCTCACAGCGGCCGGGCCGTTAGGGCCGACAGCAGACGCATCACCACCAGGGGGCTTGCCTTCCGCGACCCTCACAGCGGCCGGGACGTTGGGGCCGGCAGCAGACGCATCACCACCAGGGGGCTTGCCTTCCGCGATCCTCACAGCGGCCGGGCCGTTGGGGCCGACAGCAGACGCATCACCACCAGGGGGCTTGCCTTCCGCGATCCTCACAGCGGCCGGGGCGTTGGGGCCGGCAGCAGACGCATCACCACCAGGGGGCTTGCCTTCGGCTACCCTTACAGCGGCCGGGGCGTT
>LKCN02000003.1:1193005-1215187 GCA_001633055.2 Ophiocordyceps polyrhachis-furcata BCC 54312 | reverse complement strand
ACACACACACACACACACACACACACACACACACACACACACACACACACACACACACACACACACACACACACACACACACACACACACACACACACACACACACACACGTCATACTCATATCACATACATACATACATACATACACACTACACTTTGTGCCTCGGCATTTGGCTTCTCTCTCTCTCTCTCTCTCTCTCTTCTGCACACGCCCCCATCTCCTCTTCAGCCCTTTTTACTTAGTCAGTCTCTATTTTTCCTTTCCTCAAAAAAAGACGTTGAAAAGGCTTTTCCTCTGTACATTTTCTTCTTCCTTTTTTCCCTTCCCAACTTCCACTCCATATCTTTTGCCTCACCGACGTAATGCCCGTCTATCGTATCAATATCCCCCCTCCCCTCCTCTCCTCCCAACCCTACATAGATGGTTTCTTCTCCTCCCCTCGAAAACCAAACCATCTAGTGACGGGGCCGGAGAGAGTCAGAGAGGGAGGAAAGGGGAGGGCCCGGAGGGGAGAGAAACAAAGGGAGGTCACGTGCGTGCACGGGGACAGGTACAGGCCCCAGAAGCCGATTGCCGGACGACGAAAGAGAAAGCACTGACTGTTGAGTCTGACAGGCCAGAAGAAGAAGAAGAAGAAGAAGAAGAAGAAGAAGAAGAAGAAGACAAAGTCAGGAGGAAACCAATCCAGTTTCTCGCTCAGGAGCCCGCCCGCCCTCCAGGTTTCGTTGAAGAAACGTTTGAACGCCGCCAGAGTGTGCATGACGCTGTTCTATCCGTAGTGTTTTTTTTTTTTCCCTCTCTCTTCTAAGTCCACGGGGATAGCGCCTTGTTGAATGCCCTCCCCCCACCTTTTTTTTTTCTGTTCTCCTCCCGCCCGTGATACAAGCTCGTGATACGTTCAGAACTTCAGCGGCTTGGGCTTCTCCCAGCTGAACGACTGGTTGGTTCCAAAGTGGCCGTTTTTGGCCGTCTGCAGATACATGGGCCGGTCCAGGTCGAGCGATCGGACGATGACGCCGGGCCGCAGGTCAAAGTTGTCCCGGATAATGGCCACGAGCTCATCCGACGTCTTGTCCGAAGTGCCGTACGTGTCGACGTAAATCGACAGGGGTTCCGCCACACCGATGGCGTACGACAGCTGCACGAGGGCCCTCCGGCAGAGTCCGGCAGCCACCAGCGACTTGGCGATCCACCGACCGACATAGGCCGCCGACCGGTCGACCTTGGAGTAGTCCTTGCCCGAAAAGGCACCGCCGCCGTGTGCGCCCCAGCCGCCGTACGTGTCGACGATGATCTTCCGGCCCGTCAAACCGGCATCGCCTTGGGGGCCACCGATGATGAAGAGCCCCGAGGGTTGGATCTGCGCAAAGAAAAGCATGAAAAAGTCAGCCGCGTGTGCGCACGAAAGAAAAGAAGGAAAAGGGGGAAAGGGGAAAGAAAAGAAAAGGAAACAAGGCCCACTCACGTGGTAGATGGTCTTGTCGTCGAGGTACTTGGCCGGGATGGTCTTGTTAATAATCTTGTCCTTAATCTCCTTGCGCAGCTCCTCGGTAGAGATATCGGCCGAGTGCTGGGCGGAGATGACGACGGTGTGCACGCGGACGGGCACGACGGCACCCTTGTCATGACGGTACTCAACCGTCACCTGCGTCTTGGTGTCGGGCCGCAGCCAGGGCAGGGAGCCATCGCGGCGGGCGGCGGACATGGCGGCATTGAGCTGATGGGCCAGCATCAGGGTGAGGGGGAACAGCTCGGGCGTCTCGTCGGTGGCGTAGCCGAACATGATGCCCTGGTCGCCGGCGCCGAGACGCTCGAGCGCCTGGTCGTAGTGCAGGCCCTGGGCGATGTCGGGGGACTGCTGCTCGATGGCGACGAGAAGGTTGAGCGTCTTGTAGTCGAAGCCCTTTTCCGAGTCGTCGTAGCCGATGCCCTTGACCACGTCGCGGACAATCTTTTGGTAGTCCAGCTTGGCCTTGGTAGTGATCTCGCCGAAGACCATGACCATGCCCGTCTTAGTGGCCGTCTCGCAAGCCACTTTGGACAAGGGATCCTCTGCCAAGCAGGCGTCGAGGATGGCATCCGATACCTGATCGGCGATTTTGTCGGGATGGCCTTCGCCGACAGACTCAGACTAGAATTTTGTCAGGTCGGGCCGCCAAGAAGAAGAAAGGACGCCGTCGTCGGGATAGAAAGACGGGGGGGGGGGGCAATAGTCTCACAGTGAAGAGAAAGGTGTCCTGGGCGGACGAGACGGCATGGTGGCCGTTTGTGCCGTTGACTGGCGACATGTTGATCTTTGGTGTGTAGGGTATGTGTGAAGGCGAGGCGGAGAGAAGCTTGCGAGAAGATGAGGAAGGGACGTTTTGAGCTTCGTCAATCACAGAAAAATCAGCGAAACGCGGTGACGTGGGAAGGTGGGAAGTTTTAGCAACCAACGTACCGCACAAGGTCAACCGAAGGCGGCACAGAGGGAGAAGAGAGGGAGAGAAGGGGGGGGGGGGGGGTAAGGCCAGAAAAGAATAGGGAAGACGATGGACGTACTCGAGCAGAAGGACGGGGGAGGGTGGAAGGGGGAGGAGGGGGAAAGGAAACTTGGTGGTAGTGGTGAATGAGGTGACAGATAGAGACGGATATAGTTACTGTCAGGAGCGATGCAGAGGGCAATGAAAAAGGCACGAGGAAGGGGGGGAAACTAGGTACTTACCTAAGTACCTTTTTACCTACCTTAGCGTCAAGGGTTTTTGATCGTCGTCAGGATAAAGCCGCTATATCTGATGTGGGGAGGTACAAGGTGTCCAGCGCGGGCTGACGAGGGCCGGCATGTACCTCCGTGCTCTTCCGCTAACGCCGTCGTCGAGAGATCTAGTGGGGGAGGGGGAGAAAGGGGGCCATTGCGCCATCGGGCCCCGTCTTCTTCTTTTTCTTCTTCTTTTTCTTCTTCTTCTTGTTCCTTTTCTTCTTCTTCTTGTTCTTCTTCTTCTTCTTCTACTTCTAAAAGAAGAGGGGGGAAAAAAAAAAAAAACCGGTCTGCGGATACTGTTTCCAAACCACCAACCCCCTCTCCCCTTTTCTTTCGCTCGTAGACACTCTTTCATTAGGTAGGCAGGTTCCCCCCACCGGCGTCGGAAAGAAAAAGTTCCGAATCTGTCCCATCCGTCGTTCTTTTTATAACAATAACAACTAACCTTTTACAACGTGGCATGTTAGGATAACTATCCGTTGCGTATTGCTGTATTACCCCAGGTTGTTCCGCACAGTTTGTGCTAGCTTACTACTACCACCTAGTCGTATACTGACGTGACCACACATACATACAAACGACATCTTGCTGCTACATGTGCCGGTAAAGTTGTCCGGTGCACACTTGAAGAGGTAAATCTGCATGCTAGACACGAGTTACATATGTATGTATCTACCTACGTAGGTACCACTGTACCAGGAGGTAGTCTGCTCCTCCAGGCACACTAAGACGGGCCGTCGAAAGCCAAAACGCGCTCCCTTCTCACTCGAAACGGTACGAAACACAGCCCCCTCAAAAGTGTACATACATATATTATATGTACATATGTATTATGTACAGACGTATCCTTCCAGTTAATGAAAAAGGGAGAAGAAAAAAAAAATCCCGCCCAACCTCCAAAGCCAAAACTTACTCGGTCGTCGTCAGTGTGTCATCAACGCATCAAACTCCATTACTTTACTTCTCGTCAGACATGTTGCTTACTGACCGACCCCCAACCTTTCCGGCAGAAGTCACGGCTTTAGTAATGCGGAAAAAAGTGCACGCCTTTCTCAACTTGTTATCGAACCTTACCTGTTTCATCATGTCATAAGTAATACAGGTGTGTAGTACTGAACTTGTAAATTCCCCAAGTCGCAATTACCTAGGTACCTACCCTACATCTTCCTTTCCCCATAACCTCAAAATCCGTACCCGCACTGTCAAGAGCCGCATCCTTACCTAAGCCTCCCTCCCCAAAATCCACCCCGAGGCTACCAAGCTACAGCCTTCCAACCTTCTTCTCGCCCAAGAAGAATCTCATTGCCCGCCATGAGCAAGTTCGGCCTCATGGTCATGGGCCCTGCTGGGGCAGGCAAGGCACGCGATTCCTGAACCCCCCCCCCCCCTTCCCTTCCCCGCAAATCGATATAACATACATACATAGTCAACCTTCTGCGCCGCCCTCATCACCCACCTCCAGCTCAACCGCCGGTCCGCCTTCTACGTCAACCTCGATCCCGCAGCCGAATCCTTCGAGCACCAGCCCGACCTCGACATCAAGGAGCTCATCTGCCTCGACGATGCCATGACCGAGGTCGGCCTCGGCCCCAACGGCGGCCTCATCTACTGCTTCGAGTTCCTCCTCGAGAACCTCGACTGGCTCACCGAGGCCCTCGACAGCCTCACGGAAGAATACCTCATCATATTCGACATGCCCGGCCAGATCGAGCTATACACACACATCCCCATCCTGCCCACGCTCATCAGATTCCTCTCCCAGCCCGGCGCCCTAGACATCCGCACGGCTGCTCTTTACCTCCTCGAGGCCACCTTTGTCGTCGATCGCGCAAAGTTCTTTGCCGGCACCCTGAGCGCCATGAGCGCCATGCTGATGCTCGAGGTCCCCCACATTAATATTCTGTCCAAGATGGACCTGGTCAAGGGTCAGGTTAGGAAAAAAGACCTCAAGCGATTCCTGACCCCAGACCTCGGCCTCCTCGACGACGATCCGGCCCGAGGCTCAAGATCATTGTCCGCCACTGCCCAAGGCAACGACGACCGCGCGGCCCGGCCCGACGACAAGGACCAGATCATCAAGGGCAAGAGCTTCCAGCGGTTGAACCGCGCCGTGGCTGGTCTGATCGAGAGCTTCGGCATGGTCAATTATCTGACCCTCGACTTGACCGACGAGGAAAGTATCGGCGCAATTCTCAGTTACGTCGACGAGTGTATTCAGTTTCACGAGGCGCAGGACCCCAAGGAGCCACGCGACGACGAGGCCGAAGATCAAGACTGACGCGCCGAGAGACGTCTGTTGTATTGAGAAGTTCTTGATATGTTGGCCACTATGGGCAGGCCGAAGCTCGGCCATCAGCCACGGAAGCGTGTAATATCGGGTCGAATTCCCGCGTAGCGGCGGCGTTTGTTGGCACGGCTTTTGTCGGTCTGGATTTCGGTTCTCGTCGAATCCGGAAGGGAAGAGAGGAAAAAAAAAAAATGGGTGCCAAGCCAAGGCGTTCAAAATAGTCATAGTAATAACCGGAATCAAGGAAGGGTGGGGGGGGGAAGAAAGAAAGGACGGCTGAGTTCTCACCAGGCCGAGCCCCTGGCGCGAGAAGCAGTAAATTGGCGCTGCTGCTGCTGCTGCCTCTCCTGAACCTCGTAGCGATTATACTCAGCGAGCCAGACATCGCGCAAAATAGCAAGGTACCGCATCAAAGCGCCGACGCCGACGAGGACACTCTGCAGCGTAGCGACCGGGCCACGCTGCCAGACACAAGCGCAGAGAGCGACGACCGAAGCCCACCAAGCAAGCCTCAGCGTAAAGCGCGTCCACCACATGACCAAGCGGCCTAGCCAGCGCAGCAAAAGCGCCGAGACGGCCAGGAGAGCCAGCGTGGTGACGACGCCCGTGACGCCGCCGCCGCCGCCGCCCTGGCTTTCCGACGCGGCGAGCGCGCCGGCGGCTACGTCCGTCAGGGCCACGATGCCCGCTCGCGCCGTGGCTGCTAGATGACGCTTGCAGGATTGGAGGGGCGAGTCTGGTCGGAGGAGGTAGTGTCGCGCTGCGGCTGCCATCTCTGGAGGCAGGAGGTCGGCGACGAGGCCGAAGATGTAGGCCTCCATGTTGTCGTGTTTGTTTGTTTGTCCTGCCTTGTCTTTCTGTTCCCTTCCCCACCCCCTCAAACAGGCTGCCTGAGTGAGATGATGACGTTTCAGGCTCAGCTGGTGGTACTTTTACTCTGGAAGTTGGCGTGGGAGGGGTGATTGAGAACGAGGCGATGGTGTTGACGAACGGTGAAGGCCAAAGGATGACAACATCTGACGAGATCCTTCACACACAAGCTGTGCACAACTACTGTCACGTGAGGTTGTTCGGGCCCGAGGGGTCCACGTCGGTCCGAGTCACGTGGCTCCTCCCCGGACATCACACCCACCTGGACATCAAGTAGTATCCATACCTCTTCGTGAAACCAATGCCGAGAGAGCCTCAGTACGGTCCTGCAGAGGAGAAGCCGATGGTACGGACTCTACCTGAACCGTAGGCAAAGGCCATCATCTCTGTAGAGCGGGATATTGCCCATCTGCCTGGTCGATAGTCGGGAGGAATCCAGAGCGCTCTACGTCCGTTCCAATCGATCCAAGTCTTATCAGAACATATACTGTAGCCCAAGTATCCTGCCTTTCGAGAAACAGCCAGATTTGTGACCTGTTCAACAGCTTGTTGGCAGCCATGGAAGTCCCCGTGAGCGAGTTTTACTGGTATATGGCCGTAACCGGTGGACAGATGCATGCCGTCCTCGCAGAAGGCGACGGAACAACCTTGACCGAGGTCAGGGATGCTCTCAGGTGACTGCTGGAGCGCACCTGTCCTTGCGTCGCGCAGCGTGATGAATTGACTTATTGGATGGATCCGAGTGTAATCCTCCTCCAAGCAAATGACCGACGCAAGCAGGCAGTTGTTGCTGGAGAAGGCAATCGCACAAATAGAGGCCTTACTTTTGCTTTGCTTAGCCTTCAGTTGAAGCAAACCTGTTGTTACATCCCAAACTACGATGTCATCGTCGTGCGGATGCGACGCCAGGAGGTGGTCGTTGCCGAATGAGTGATCATTGGTTTCGAGCGTCCATTGAAGTGCGCCCGTTGATACATCCCAAACCATAATCATGCCGTCGTCCGAGCCTGACGCGAGCAGGCGGTCGTCGCTAGAGAATGTAAGAGACGTAAGCCAGAAGTCACTGCGGTTCTGGGTCGTCGTCCACCGAACCGCCCCTGTTGTCGTGTTCCAAAGAATGATGTAATGCTTGCAACCGACCAGTAGGCGGCTGTCGCCGGAGAAGACGGCTCGATCAATGTATCCATACCCAAAATAAGGGAGTTCATCCATCGTTTGTTGTAGCGCCCCCGTCACCGAGTTCCACACTCTCACCCGAAGCGCTACTGACGCCACCAACCGATAGTCGCTCGAAAAGTTGAGCCAGAGAATGCTGTTATTATAACAGGCCGGAAACGTCGCCGACGGCGCTCCTGATGCTGCGTCCCAAATCTTCATTGTGCCGTCTTCCGCGCCCGATGCGACCAGCCCGCCGTCGGCAGAGAGCGCTATTGAAATGACGGAGACATCATGGGCCTCCTGTGCCGTCGGCTGTCTATCTGACGGCCGTGATGATATGTCCCAAACCTTGACCGCTCCATCCCAGGAACTTGATGCGAGTACCTGACCGTAAGGAGAGAATGCAAGCAGAGAAACGGAATGGTTATGGCCCTCGAGCGTCTGTAACAGTTGGCCTGTCCCCGCATCCCACACCTTCACCATGCCGGCTGTGGAACCCGATGCCAATTGCTGACCGCGTCCAGAGAAGGCAAGTGATAGGACTTCTTCCTCGTCGGTAGGCCCTCTGTCGTGAATCGTAAATGCCCTTTGCAGCTTTTCAGATACCACGTCCCAAATCTCGACGGTATTGACATTCGAACCCCGGGCGAGTAAGCGGCCGTCAGAGTGTGGACAGAAGGCCACCGCGCGGTTGCAAGGCCTCACAAATTGACCTCCGTGAAGTGTCCGAAGCAGGGTCCCCTTTTCCGCGTCCCAAATCTTCACTTCACCATCTTCCGAGCGTGGAGCACGCGTCTGTCATTGAACACAGAAAACGTGAGCGAGACGATTCCGCAGCTGTTCTTGTTCTTAACCGTTCGGAGCAGCGTCCCTTCTTCCAAATCCCATAGCCGAATCAGCGATTCCTCGTTCAGCTCCGTCAATGATCCAAGCAGCCGCCCGCCATCATGTGTGGAGATTGCAAAGCAACGGCCGCCTCGGTGGCTCGGTAGCCTCCATTGAAGCGCCCCCTTCACAGTGTCCCACACCTCAATCTCCTCACTCTCCTCAATTTCCGGGTGTCTGAAACCACGGACAAATAGCCGGCCGTCATAAGATATGGCCGTCACCGCAAATCTCCCGTAGCCAAGGTCGACCGTTCTGTGCAAAGCTCCGGTTTCTAGATCCCAGATCCTGATGCAGTCCGAAGCCGACACGAGCCGGTCATCGCGAGAAAATGCGATCGAGTAAACAGCTATGTCGTGCACAAGCGTTTGCTGGCAAGTATTCCAGCTCTGTTCCACCTGGGGCTTTGTCGTTATCCATGCAATGTGTGACTTGAATCTCTGTCTAACCAAGCTTCTCTCAGGGGCAAAGACCAGCGCCGAGGCATACACCTGTAGCGGAGCCTGTTCAATCGCTGGACGACCGTTGAGGACAAAACGCTTTGCATCGTACAGAAATTCGGCCACTTGAACCCCTTTGTCGACCTAAAAAGCATCCTTCTCAGCAACTGTTTGTTAGAGCAAGGGCCGAGAAGTAGCACAACCTACCCCAACCAGGCTCTGCAACGCGGTTATGCTTTCGATACTCTCTGTCATCCTCCCCATCAGACTCATCGCCTCAAGCCAGTGAAGCAGGTGAATTTGAAGGAAGCCAAACACTTGATGCTCGTCGTGAAGCTCGCCATCACTCTCCTTCAAATGATGTGCCCAGTACAGACACGCGTATTGAACCTCGGGTGGGAGGTCTTCATCCACCTTGTCCCTGTCGACGTCCTCTCGAAGAGTTCCAGCTATCCTCAGATCGCACATGTCCTTTCTGAGGTTTCCGTCCTTAGACAGTATATGCAAGCATTTCTCAGCAAGCATCCTGTGTGTCGCGCTCTTGTCAACCCCGAAATCATGCTGATCGGAATGGTTGAGAAAGTCTCGGAACGACTCGTGGAATAGCTTTACGGCACCCTTGGGATCGCTAGGAATATCCAAGACCGAGTGAAGCAGATATAGCTCATCTTCGACAGATTCAGGGCTTACGTCGAGAAGACGCGCGAGAGAATTGGCAGGCAAAGGGTTTGCAAGGGTGACGATAGATCCCACAATTCTTTTGAAGTTTCGAAGGGCTTCGTCGCGTTCGTCATGGTCGAGACCATGGATCGTCTGGTTCAAGATGGGCAGATACGTTGACTCGAGTTTTCCAGCGCCCCGATACTTAAGGATTTGCTCAAGTCTCCCGTCTGCACCACCGCATTTCTGTTTGTAATCTTCGATGAAGCGGCAGGCGGTTGCCGCAAAAATGAATAGCGGGATGGCCATCTCCACGAGTGATTGGAGTTGATGGCGGCTGGGCCAATCAGTGCTCATCCGAAAGCGGCCTCGGATTTGCTCTTCAAGTCGGAAACGCAAGAAAGCTGCTATATCGTGCTCAACCTCAGGCGCCGGTATTTTATGCAGAGGCAGCTCCACATACTCTCCATCAATACGCTTGAAGCCCAGCCGGATAGGAGGCTCGTATCGACTGGTGATGAAGAATTTCAGGGGATATACTTGCAGATGACCCAACCGTGATAATTGGTAAATAATGCTTTCGACGTCCTGGTCACCCTCACACTCATCGAGAGCATCAATAACAACAGCTGTGACATTCCAACTATCTCTGCGGATGCTCTTGAGAGGCTTCAGAATCAGCTCATCGAACTGATGTCCCAGCGCTTTATAGGAAATATTAGGTTCGATATCCAAAGTGTTGCGAAGATGATCGGCCATGACAGGTAGCCGCTGAGCGAGTTGAGCAGCAATCGTGGTGAAGAAGAGTCGAGACTTGCCGCGATCGCCCTCACCCCTTTTGAAGAAGAAGCTGGCGGCGAGACAGCTGTTACGGGCCACGGTGCGAGCGATGGTTGATTTCCCCGTGCCGGCCATGCCTTGGAGCCAGAAGATGGACTCACGAGCAGGGTGGTTGGCCCATTCATCGATTTCCTTCAGTAGATTCTGGCGTGTCCCGGGCAGGCATTCTCCCTCGTGCTCGTCGTCGTGAGAGCCGAACACGGCGTTTTTGACCGTATCAAGCTTTCTCGACACATATAGCTGGCTGGCACTGGGTATAGAGGACGCTGTTCTATGATAAAAATGTTACCTGGCATGAATACCCTGCGGGGTTTCAACACGTTGACATACGGTCTAAGCCCTTCCAACTTGTCTCGCAGCATGCAGTATAAACGATCATCTGGACCGGAACACTTGTTCAAGCTGGAATGGTCGACATCGACGTGGACGACCTCCGCATCATAGCATCGCGCTGAGTCTCTATCGACGATCTATAGGCGTGTTAGGCCACTTTGAAGCCGTGAGATGCCGAGATGGCCGCACTTACAATACCGAGAGGCATCCCAAAGACCCAAGAAGGCTTTGCTTCGGAAAAGCAGACAAGTCTCGTCTTTTTCCGTCCATCTTCTTTCTCCCTCATGCATTGACCGAACCGCTCATCGAGGCGAGAAAGCTGCTTTTGGTGGCTCCTCAGCGAGAGAAGCAAGGTAGTATCTGACCCAAGAACGCCGGCCAGAAATGAGGCCGCAATGGCCCCAGCCGTAGACGCCGCAGCGCCTTGATGCGGCGTTCCGAGAAAGATGATGCCATGGGTGTCGTCCACCATCTCCTTCAAATCATGACCGGCTTTGCATAGTGCCTTTTGCCAACCCAGTTAGATGGAAATTTTCATCTCCACATACGCAACTTCACGTGGACTTACTTTCTTAATGACGATGCCACCAAAGCTATGTCCTATAAAAAGGATCGGAAGACGCTTGAGATGAGGGCCTCTCGTCAGCCGGGAATCGTGGGAGGTTCATGGTGCTGCTTACGCGACGACCAGACCGACAGCGTTGCAGCTGTTCCACGAGCTTGTTTGCAATATCTCCGGCTGTCTTTACCGGGGCGTCGACCAGCCAGTCCGAATTGTAGGCAAAGTTCAGAATCCTCGCCTCAGGAAAGTCCTTGGCGATGAGATCTCGAAGCAGATGCACTCGCTCCGCTGCGACTTTGCGAGTCCATGTATATTCTGCATCCGCCCCGAGGCCATGAACAGCGACTATACTATTTGATAGAGTCAGTCGTCTCGTCATCTCAGGGTGGCAGGTTTCGTACTCGAACTTGGCGTCTTGAGCATCGACAAGCACCTGAATCGTCCCTTCGGACCATGAGCTCTGAGGACGTCGCAGGAGCTTGGCAACGACAGCCTTGACGATGGGAGAGAATGCTGCAATCGCCAGCACCAGGGCCAAAAGAAGGGTGACGGCGAAGCCCGTGAAGCTAACCATGTTTTTTTAAGAGGGAGACGTATGGACGCGCAAGGGACGAGAGAGGTAGTAGTTGCCTGAGGATTCCCTAGGGCACACGAGCCTCGTGCCTGCTTACCACCTACCTTTCCCCTCTCCTACCAACCCTTCGATGAGAGCCCTAGGGCGGACAATACCTCCCTGCTAACATCATCCTCGCCTGATGACCACACATTCCTGGTAATGCAAACCGTAGTTCTCACCAAGTGCATAGCACCATCCAATCCAATGCGTGTAAACCGTTGAAATCGTCTTATCGAAGCCAGAGTTCAATCCATCGTCACCTTCAGCCAAACGGAGGGAACGTACCAATGCACAAGGGTATCGAAATTATCCACTACTACCAACGCTGGACCGGTGCTATCTCCAAGTCGTGACCGCCCCCTTCTTCTTCTTCTTCTTCTATCGTCCCGCCTCCAGCACTTGTCTGGCCGCGTCGATCCTCCGCCGGAACTCATCCGCGCTCGCCAGGCCCGCGCCGCCCGCCTCTGTCAGCCCGAGCACGCATCTCCCCAGGCTCGCCACCACCTGCTCCACCATCATCTGGTCCGCCTTGGACAGCATCTGCATCGCCGGCGACTGCGTCCCTCCTCCGTCGAGGCTCTCCTTGTCGCAGACGCTGGCCGTCTCGTTCATCAGGCCGTCCGCCACCTGCTTGAGCTCGTGTTCCGGAGACCCCGCCGGCGTCACCACCCCTCCGCGCATCCTGACTTTGTTCACCAGCGGGAAGCTCCTATTTGTCCCGGTCGATTCAAAAGACGAAAATGACGGACGGTGGAACGTCTCAACCGCCCCGTCGCTCACAGTAGCTCGGCGTACACGCCCGTTTTGCCAATGACCCGAACCGTCGCTGCTGCTGCTACCGACGGCAGACGACGTGCGATCCGCGTCCTGCTTATCATGGACTTGGCTGGGCGTGACGAAGCCGTCGGCTGGACCGTCCAAGGCCAAGGAGTTGCGCGTCGAATTTCCTTCGATGGCCGTGGCAAAGGAGTCGATGGTCGTAAACGTATCAAGGCTCGCGCGCCGAGCAACAGTCAGAGTCGGGCCTCGGGTTGTCTCCACCGAAGACTCCGAATCCTCGCTGCTGATGCTGCCGCGTCTGGAGAATCCCTGTTGGCTGATGGTTCCCATGGCTGAATGGAGGAAAAAGCGCTCATAATCAAAGGCGTCCTCTCGATCCTCGTGCGAGATGGGATGCGGTGTGCTATCGTGATACAAGGAATCGCCGCTTTCGCTGCACTCGTCGCAGGTATTACCTTCGCCTTCGTAGCCAACGTCGTCACCGTCATCTTCTGCACCGTGGTCCACGTTGTCGTCTTTCCACTCGACAATCTCGACGGCCTCGACACCCTCGATATCCTCAGCATCGTCGACGAACTCGGCACCCTCGATTCCGCCATCGCCATCGTCGCTAGGCGACTCGCGAACCTCGTGAAAACTGGTGGCGTTCGAGGGGCTGTCCGGTTCACGTTGCTCGATGACAGGAGTGCCGTTGGCACCCGACACAAGCACCGAACCTCCCCGTGGACTGACGCATGAGGGGCTCAACAGGTTCGGCCCCGGATTGTCGAGCGGCTCCGAGCTACCGCGATCCCACGTCGCGTGCGTAAAGGGGCTCGGAGTTCGAAGGCCCTGCAGGCTGCGGCGTCTCAGGCTGTCTGCGCGTGCCTGGTCTCGGAGACTCGCAATCTTGTTCTTGAGCCCCTGCATCTGGTCCTGAATATCTCGCACCTGCAACGTTGCGACAGACGAACGTGGCACATCGGCGTCGGTGCCCGAACTTGGATCCGGACTGGCGACGCTGCTGGCCCGGGACGATTCCTTTACATCATTCGGTTTTCTGTTACCTTCTGACGGCGCGAGCGTGGTGTCGAGGGGGTGATACGTCAACATATTGGTCGGACGATGGCGGCCGTCGAGTGAGTCAACGCTCATAGAATTAGAAAGAGACCGGCGGTAGCCCCCCAACGCACCCAGGGCGCTTGCTGAACGCTGAGAGCGCGGGACGGGGTTTGAAGGCGTTGGAAGATGGGATTCACTCGCATTTCTTGAGTGGGTTGTCGGCGTATAAAAGGCGTCTTCGTCGGGGGTTGAAGGCGGGTCACCACCGGGAGACGGGGTGGAGCCATCCGATACAGGAGAGTATCCCAGAGTCCTGGCTCTGCTCAGATTGCCCTCCATAGTCTGGACGAGAGTCAGCAACCCGTACGACAACGAATGAAGTTGAAAGGTAAGATACCGTGAGACGGCGCTTGGCGTTAGCCAGAATCTGCTCAGCACGCCTGCTGATGAAAGTGGTCGAGTATCTGGGGCGGTCGGTAGAGTACCGGGCGTCGACGTCACGGCCCCAATCATCGGCGTAGGAAGATGCCATACTCCCCTCATCATCGCCGTGGAAGCTGCTGTCGCCTATGCTGATGCAATCGTCGAAGAAGTCGGCCGAGGCGCCAATGCGTTCGGATTCAATGACGGTGCCGGTAGACTCGATGGAAAGTCGGCGAGCGTCTTGGGCTCCCGACGATCGCCTTTTCATTCTGCTCATGGTGGGAGATGTGCGCATCGGAAAGCCAGCGCCGGAGCAGCGACGAGACGAGAAGCGGCGAGGCGGGGTGCTGCCGGCGACGCTCTCGACCTCGGTGACCTCACCAATGTCCGACAACATGGTGCCATTGCCGTAGATAATTGGGGTGGAGGGACCCAGAGACATGGAGCGGTAGAGAGCGGCGGGGTCGAGGAAAGGAACTTGAGTGCGAGTCATGGGAAAGTCGTCGTCGTCGTCGGGGAGGATCATGTCAGGGTTCGTCAGGGTTGGCGATGACGGTTGCTTCGAGGAACACACGGTCTCACTGTCGGAGGCGTTCTGCGTCGCCACCATGGCGGGAGGCGCGCCAGGGGCGAGCGATTGGCCAGAGGAGGAGGACATGTCGGCCTACCGCATGTGTATGTACAGTGCCGATTTCCTCCCGCCTTTGCGGCCCAACCAACCTCGCTTGTCGCGATGGACGGAGGCTAGGCGGAACTGTTTGATTGTCTCGCAGACGCCACACCTCCTCACTCGACCGTGGAGAGCGACATTGAGCGGGGATTGAGATGGAGATGGACGAGTTCTTTTTTTTTTTTTCACCGCCGTCGTTTCTTCGTTGCTTTGTTTTCCTGCCTGGGAAAAAATGTCTGAGAAAAGTCGGTCGTGGCGGGCAGGACTTGGAAGGTTTCGAGGAGAAGGTCTGGCGGAGACACACACACTTGGCGTTGTCTTGGAGTTGGAGTGCAGTACCGTGCCTACTAGAGGAGGCTACCGATGCAGGGTGCCCGAACGGGGTTGCCGACTGGGGCGGCAGCCGTTGTCTCGACTCGAAGGAATTGATTTGTTTCGTCGACGGCGGTGGAGGTCTGTGGAGGAGGCTTGACGGGGCGCGCCGGAAGTGGGAGGAGGGAGGGAGGAGAGAATCGGACGAGTGAGAAACGAACTGGAGAAGAGAAACAGGAGAGCGGAGGTGAGAAGGACAAGTTGAAGCGTGAGAGAGAGTGTGTGTGAGTGAGTGAGAGGAGTGAGACCGGAGTCGGCAGTGGAGAGAGGAGGAGACGTGGCTTACTACCCAGTAGGTACCTACCTAGTAGTAGTTGGTGGATGAGGGTGAGCCAGGAGCCTAGAGCCTAGAGCCTAGAGCCTAGAGGTGCCTGCAGGATGCCGCTAATAAAGTCGGGGTAGCGCGCCTTGCCTGGGCCAGCGGTAGTACCGTAGTAGTAGGTGCTACCGTGCTAGGCACCTCCTAGGTACCTAGGTAGGTAGTGGGTTCAAGGGTGTTGGACTACCTAAGAACAAGGATCCCTTCCTGTTAGGCTGAAAACTTCCTCGCACGCAAACCTCTTTTGTTGTCATTGATGTTATAATAGGGATCCTCTGCTTCCCCTAACCTAACAAGATTAAAGACCTCGTAGTCGTACAGACCTGAGGCCCCGCAATTGCTCAGATCCTTGGCTTTGTCTTATGTCGGTCTTTTTGCCCACAGGCGGGTGCAGGCGGTGGAGTCTCTACAGATGCTACATACATACATACATACATACATATGTACATACAGGCGCTGCGCGGCATCACGTAAACAATGCAACCTCGAGCCACCTACTCCGTACCTACTACGACATATATATGCACATACGTGTATAATCCCGTGCATGCTTCGAGGCAAATCGTCTTACCCAGGATCTATCTTGCTTGGCACAAGTACTCCTACATAGGTGGGTAGGTAGTACATATGTACGGATACATGGCGTCAGGATCTTGCACAGAACTAATTTCCAGCCCCAACAGCGGCCGAAAGCGGCAGGGCCTGGCCGTTTTTTGCGCCGGCTGCAAAATGCGCTGCTACATTTTTTTTTTGTTGTACATATGTATATCCGTTGTAGGAATGCACAGTGTCAAGATGATCCCTTCTGCGCTCACTTTTCTCATCCCCTTCACCTCCTACTCAAGCCCAGACGGATAGGTGGCCGTAGAAAAAGAGAAGGATGGCTACTCCCTTCCTACTCCTAGTACGTAGCTACCCTACACAGTTGGATCGGGGCAGCAAAAAAAGTTGTCACTCAGAAACATCCGCCACGAGCTAGGTGTAAGTGTAACCTACCCCTGAGACGAGACTCACCTGTCTTTGTCAGATGCTGAGCCAACTTTGACGTCGCTTTATACGTACAGCAAACCTGTATCATACCTAGAAACAATTTGATAAGTTGAAGAAGCAGTGCATGGCTAAGGAGTATGTATGTATATACATATGTATGTATGTACATATGTATGTATGTATGTACATATGTATGTACATATGTATGTACATATGTACGGCAGGCTGCTGACTGCGGCCATTCCCCACCTCATCTCCCTCAAACACGAATTGAGGACTGGTCGTGGGGACTTGGCTCATAGCATTGCTCGAGGCCGTATGTACTTATTTCGCCCCGTGTAAATTAATACAATAGGCGAGCGCACTCTCATTAGCCAGATCCCAGATATACGTAGGTAGGTGGTACAAATGTAGGTAGGTAGATAGGTAGTAGAAAGAAGAGACCACCATGACATGGGAGACTCGAGATTGGCAAGCTGCCAGAACTATCCGTACATACATAGTGTTCTATTTCGCAAGCCGAGTCGAGGCAGCAAGGAAGAAATTAGAAACCCTCGCCTGCCCTCCACCGAGCCAAAAAAAAAAAAACTCAAATGTGCGTGCTTCATGTGCAGAATCAAGGTCCAAATATCGTTTTGTGCAGACAGAAATCGTTCCTTCCCTTACAGGACGAACATGATAGCCAGCAGACCACCACACAGGCCGAAAAGGCTGGTGTGGAGGAGTGCAGCGCCACCAGTGGCCTCAACAGGCAAGCCCGAGCCGTTGGACTTGTTGCCGTTCGCGTTCAGCAGGGTCGAGTTGCTGCTGCTGGGGGTCGCCTTAAGGCCAGTAGGCTTGGCGAGAACAGCCGTTGAGTTCTTATCGGCACAGGTGACAGAGGCGGCCGGCGCAGACAGGCTTGAAGCGACAGCCGGGTTGACAGGAACGGCATTCGTCGGGGTGTAGGCAGCAGGCATTTGGGACGAAGTGGCGATAGCCTCGTAAGAGGGCTTGGTGCCTTTAGAGTAAGAAGGCGCCGCGCCATTGTCGACCTCATTGGCGGCGTTGTTGGAAATCTTGAACCGGTTGGAGTATTGAAAGATCTGAGGATTGCTGGCGAGCTCCAAGCGGACGCCATAAAACAGGTGACCCGGATTCTTGCCGAGTTCGCTACCAATCTTCCAGTCGAACGCTCCCTGGCTGTTAGGGGTGCCAGAAGCGATCGTGGCTAGGAGATAGGACGATTAGCGGACTATATACGAACGCAGATGGTAAGCGACGTACCGATTTTTTCTAGTGTGTTCTCATCGCGGCCGGCCAGAAGCTGGAAATTGACGAGGTCGTTAGGGCCGTTGTATGTTTTTGACGTCCACTTGAATGGCAAGATTGAGCCGGCTTCAAAGATCTGGTCTCGCGCGGGGCTGGTGACGACAGCGAAGTCGGCCGTCTGAGCGAAAGCCGTGGCCACGAGGGCGGCGATAGAGAAGGCGACACGCATGTTGGGAGACTCAGATGTCCACACAGGAGTTTCTGCTTGGAGGACTGGGGACGGAGTGTTTTTTTTTGGGGGGGTGAAGGTGAGGGCGAAGAGAAAGGTAGGTAGGTAAGTAGGAACTATTAGTAAAGAGCGAGCGTAGACGGCACGAACAGCCTGGTTGTGAGATGAAAGGAGCGACGGGAACGATGCTGAAAAAAGAGAAGGGTATTAAAAGACTGTCGCTTGGACGAAGGGGGTGGCAGCCGCTTTTAAGGCAGCTTATTTGGGGGGGGGGCAGCAAGGCAACTCGGTGCCTGGCCGACGACAGATGGAGACGGGTGGCTCTCGGTGGATGGGCGGGGCTTGTAACGAGCTCTGCGGATAGGTAGGTACCCCTGGATGGGCGCTGAAGTAGCGTGTCACAGCGGGAGCGCCGTAGAGGTACAGACACAATTAGACAGGAGTATCCGTAGGTACTTCCAATAATTCATCGGTAGGGGGCGCCAGAGCTCGTTCCTGCAGCTCCTCCAGAAGGCAGTGGGGGGGCTAGAATGGTTTTAGGGGGGGGGGGGGGGGTTAAGGATGGACGAGGGGGGAAATTACTTCTCTTCGGCGGGTCAATTGACAATTTTGGCGCCCGACCGGGGTCTCCCTCCCTTCGAAGACCGGGTCCGTAAGCTGGCCAATGGCGCAGCGCAGCAACGGCTTGTCATGCCCTTTATTATTAGTGCAGCTGGCCAGGTGGTTAATTTCGAGGCGGTGTCACGATGGATGAGTGGGTGATTGGTGGCGGGCGCTTTGCGGCCGATAATGAGCCATGTGATGAGAAAGGGGTGACTGACTGCCTCCCGGCCTGTCTTAAAAAAGAAGGGTTTCCCTCAGTCTTACACACGCCCGCACGGTTTAAACCGTGGCCCGGCCCGTGTTTACTGGCCCGTCTAGGCTCTACTAGCAGGTTTTTAGAGCGAGCTAGCAGCATTGCCTTCCCTTTTCTTTCGGCCTCTCCCTGCGATCGTGCCGGCGGATTAACGACCTAGGTATGCACGGATCCCCCGATTTCGTCCCAAGGCAAGGGCTTCCTCGCAGACAAGAAACAACGGCGGTGGAACATGGCGATGATGGTATCCGTAGTCCCTATTGATCAATGGCAATGGCATTGACGTATCCGTACTGCGCAAGTGTTTTCGGATTCCAAGGCCACATATCCCTGCCTGCCGCGTTTCGCCAGCGGGCCATGGCGGCGAGCATTTGCTCCCCCACTGATGCACACGTTCTTCCTTTTTTTTTTTAAAAAAAAAGTAGGATTATACATATGTATGTATGTATGTATGTATGGCGTACGAGAAGGTATACATATATGCTGCTACATACATACTAAGTGCACATGTATGTACTTACATACATATGCATGAAGTGGGTTTATGAGGAGAAGAAGAAGAAGAAGAAGATGATGATGATGATGATGATGATGATTGATGGTGTGAAGCAGAGATTCTTCTTGCAGCTCACTGTCTCATTTCATTCTTTGATTCCATCATCCATCATAATACCACTCCAAGTTGGCTTTTATGCGCTCTATTTTTATACCCGTATTCGTATTCGCCATTGCAAAGATAAGATTACGGATAGAACCCCCCTCTCGCATCTCTCACGTGCCAAACCAAGAACAAAACACGGAAAAATCGGGCCAAGGTTCTCCCTTGAGAGAGCCGCGTGTGAGCTCAGCCAATCGTCTCGCACCATTTCGACCCTAAACCAACCAAATCAGCCCTGCCTGGCCTGGCCGTCCCGAAACGCCTTCCACCCTCGACCTTCATCAACCGCTATGGAGTCGCCCGACGAACTCGCCGGCGACGACACTCCACCTCGGAAGCGCCGCAGGACTCTTGGCGATGAAGCGCCGCCGTCCGTTATCAACAGAACGAGCCGCGCCTTCATGGCCGGGACGTCCCGCGCGTTGCCCCTGGCGACCGCCAGTCGCAAACGTCCGTCGCCGTCGCCGTCGAGCTCTGGCTCGTCAGGCCGGTCACGCCCGTCTCGCTCCAGCTCGCGATCGAGCTCACGGTCCAACAAGTCTGTCCGACGCTCTAGCAGCAGGTCTCCGTCCCCCCGAGACTCGCCCTCCCGCCTGCAAGCCCGCTCCCGCAGCTCGTCGATCCCCCACTCTCGATCCGACTCGTACTCGACCCAAGAAGGTGACGAGGCGCCGACATCGCCGGTCGATGCTCCCCCAAAGGCCAGCTACAAGCCGCGACTGGTCCTGCGCGGTCATACCAAGCCCGTATCGCAGGTTCGCATTTCGCCAGATGGCCGCTTCGTCGCCTCTGCCTCTGCCGATGCGACGCTCAAGATCTGGAACGCGGCGACGGGTGCTCACATAGACACGCTCGTCGGCCACATGGCAGGCGTCAACTGCCTCGCCTGGACGCCCGACAGCAAGACTCTCGCCAGCGGCTCCGATGACAAGGCCATCCGGCTGTGGGACCGCATCACGGGCCGGCCCAAGATGAGATCGCGCAGGTCGCACTTGTCGGGCGGTGAGATGTCGGCGCTTCGAGGGCATCACAACTACATTCACTGCCTGGCCTTTTCGCCCAAAGGCAACATTCTGGCCAGTGGTTCCTACGACGAGGCTGTGTTTCTATGGGACGTGCGAGCCGGGCGGCTCATGCGAAGCCTACCTGCTCACAGCGATCCTGTCAGCGGCATAGACTTCTGCCGGGACGGGACGCTGGTCGTGAGTTGCTCGACCGATGGCTTGATGTAGGCTGGCCCTGATGCTGTGCGCTTTATGCATGGTTTTCGAGAGGCTAACGTAGCTTTTCCCTTCCAGCCGGGTCTGGGACACGTCGACGGGCCAGTGTTTGCGGACACTGGTGCACGAGGACAATCCGGCGGTGACGAACGTGTGCTTCTCGCCCAACGGACGGTTCGTTCTCGCCTTCAGCCTTGACAACTGCATCCGGCTCTGGGACTACGTCACGGGAACGGTAAAGAAGACGTACCAGGGCCATGTGAATGAAAAGTACGCCATCGGCGGCTGTTTCGCCGTGCTCGACGGCGCGGCGTTGATTGCGTCGGCGAGCGAGGACGGCGACGTGGTTTTGTGGGACGTGGGAAGCAAGGAGGTGGTCGAGCGGGTATCGGGCCATGAATGCGTGTGCTTCTGGGTGGACGTCCACGGCGAGACGTTGGTCAGCGCGGGCCAGGACAATACGGTGCGACTGCTGCGCCGCGTCGAAGATGGAGAAGAAGTGGGAGTGGAAGTGGAAGAGGAAGGGGTTAATAAAGAGGGCGACGACGGGGCGGTGGAGAGCCAATTGCCCATACGACGACCACAGGGAGGGGAAGGGGGAGGGGAGCGAGGCTGAGGCTGAGGCGGGGGGTGGGAATGGTGAAGTGTCAGAGAAGAGTGACTGGTAAAAGAGAGGCGCGCCTGGAAAGGTGCACTGCTTTTTCACTCTGATATAGCCTCAGATAGGTAATCGTGTGAGATGAAGCAAGTTTATTATTACCTATGTATGTACATATGTACCTACCTCGTACAGTAGGTATGGATAAGATGGTGGTTTAAAACAGGGGGTGACGAGCTGAGCCGCATTGTCAACTTAAGATGGATGATTACGAGGACGATTCGTTAAGATTGGTCGGAATGCAAGTTGTCCTTGACCACCAGCACGTTGCTTATGTATGCCGAGAAGGTTGTATTCCTTGTTTGTATGTATGCCGAGAAGGTTGTATCACGTACATATGTATGCATGTATGTATATATGTATGTGTGTAGGTGGGTAAGATGTTGGGTTGGTGTTTGTGTTAGACGCTCACACGTGAGCCATTGGCGGACAAAGGATTGGTTCCGAAGAAAGCGTCTAGAGTTAGTATGTACATACATACATACGGACATACGGATACATATGTATGTACATATGTACAAGTTATGAAACAAATAGCAGCGCTGACAAGGGTTCTTTTGTCATGGAAAAAGAGGTCCAAGTTTGACACATTATGCACGTACATACATAGCTGCGGGTGAAGTTTATTTCTGCCTCAGGTCGGTCTACGGAGAACCTACCTATCGAGAGGAGGAGGGAGAGGGCCGAGACTAGACGGGGGATTAACGTGGACAGCTTGAACAGAGAGAGGGAATACACAGGTAGAGAACACAAGATACCTACGGGATTTCAGAGAGTGGCGCGGCGAAAATAACGCGACTTTTGGGGTGAGAGTGAGACTGCCACCTTGACCTAACCTAGGTGCATACCTAGGTACATACATCTGTATGTATGTATGTACATAAAGGTAGGCAGGCAGGAGGTCACGAGCCTGGGTATTTGCCCATCGGCGAATTCCGAAGCGCAAGTTGGTTACAATGGTGTGTGTGGCTTGGCCCTGTTCCTGATGAGAGAGCCAGCCGTGCGGCCCGTGCCTGAGCTGGAGTCCTTCGTCTGAGAAGTAGCCCCAGATATGCATCTACCTCCCCTGCGCGCGCAAAGGGGGTGAAGAAAAGGGGCTCGACCAAGTACCCGACTATCTCGAGTGATTTTTTTGATTTTCCCCGGCCCAATTATAGGGCTTCAGCGCCTAGTTTCCAGGGCACAACCGCTCGCGCCTCGCCATTTTCCCTTTACCGCCGCGCCGCGTCTTTCTGCCTCTCCTTCTTCTTCACCTTCTTTTCACGTGTCTGTGTTTTCTCTCTCTCTCTCTCTCTCTCTCTCTCTCTCTCTCTCTCTCTCTCT
>LKCN02000003.1:1181357-1192710 GCA_001633055.2 Ophiocordyceps polyrhachis-furcata BCC 54312 | reverse complement strand
ACCGCCGCGCCGCGTCTTTCTGCCTCTCCTTCTTCTTCACCTTCTTTTCACGTGTCTGTGTTTTCTCTCTCTCTCTCTCTCTCTCTCTCTCTCTCTCTCTCTCTCTCTCCCCCCTTTGCTGGCTGGCGTTCGTCCGTCCGTCCGACCACGGAAGCTGTGACGAGATCATCGTGTTTATATTGCCTTTGTTCTCTCCTCCCTCTCCCTTGCCAGGAATGTCCCTCGTCTCAACGTGAGGCATCCTTCTGGCCGTTTGTTCGCCAGAGACGAAAAGGGAGGGGGGCAAAAACACGCACACAAACACACACACGGCAGGCTTTTTTTTTTCTTTCCTTCTTCATCATCATCTTCTTCTTCTTCATCCTCCTCTCCCTCTCTCTTCGACTTCGAACTTCGATCTCGACTCGGACATAGTAGCTTCTTTCCGCTGATCTCTCCCCTCTCCCGACCTTTCTCATCCCGAATTTCTATGCCTCGCTCCATCCCATCAAGGCCTCATGGAGCCCGTTCCTGAGACGGAGCGCATGGAGGAGTTCAAGCCCTCGCTTGTGCCCGCCAGCCGCCTCTCCGCCTCCTCCTCCTCCTCCTCCTCCAGCGGCTTCGACTTGGACACCGCCGCCGGCAAGCCCCCGCCTCAGCGCCGCAGCACCGACCCCAGCCCTTCGACGATACCTTTCCGTCCTCGTACCGCATCGCCCCTGGCCGCCTCGCACTCCAATCCGCGCACCTCGGCCCTGCCCATGTCCCGCGCTCAGAGCATGCCGGGCCTCGGTGCCTCGGGTCGTGGCTTGTGCTCCCCTCAGCTGCGGCCCGCCAGTCCCTCGGGTTCGCCTAGCCGTGTGCGCCCTCTTCGCAGGCCCGTCGACGACGTCTTCCCCCTCTCGTCGCCTGTTAGGGCCTCTGTTCTCGACTCGGAGCCGAGGTGCGCTTCTCCTGGTTCCATGAACCGACGTCATCGCCCGTCGTCTCCCCTCCACGGAGGCGTTGCCGTTCCCAGCTCTGGCGCCGGTGGCATCCCCGGTTCGCCTTCTCTGTCGACGCTGCCGTCAACTCCCACCTCTGGCTTTCCCCTGCGCTCCTACGACGCCAGCGGCTACATGTCTTCGGTCCCGTCGACTCCGACATCGGCCCGTTCGCGTAGTCCCAGCATCTCCAGCCTGGAGACGATTCCCGACTCCCCCGACGCCGAAGAGGCCGCCGTCGAGGCCGAGAGACTGGCCCGTCTCAAGGCCGACGCCGAAGCCGTCGACGGAAAGGCACGCAGCGCCGCAGACGTCCCGTCCCGCGGCCGCACCATGAGCTTCGGTCCACGGGACAAGCGCAAACGTTGGAGTGTCTGCGGGGCTGAGCGTCGAGGCGACCTTGACCTGGAGACCATCTGGGAGGATTGAGCGAACTCTGTGTGGATAACACTCGGCAAGGAAGGGGAACCACCTATTCCCTCTCGTCTTCTTTTCTTTTCCCTCCTTTTTCTTCCGGTTCTGTCAGCTGGAGCAAGGCCATATATCGCTTGCTCCCAAGTTTATACACTTGTCCAGGGTTGAGACGGCGTTCTTTTCTTTTCTTTTTAAACCTGCGGCCCGCGTTCTGATACCCTCATATGCTCATCCTCCCTCTCAGTCAGTTCGCCTCTGCTTGCTGCTCTACTCCTCCTCCTCCTTTTTTTTTCTTTTCACAAAACTACTTATTCACCCTCTAGTTACATTCGCCAGGCGGAAACAGTCCATGGAGGAACGGGCGAATCCAGTGCATAGACACACATTCCTTCGCTTGCGACAAAAGAGGGGGGGGGGGCTACTCCTCTAGGCTGTGTGCGGTGCCTGGACACTTCGCCTCCCTTTGTAGATGGGGAGGCGGAGAAAGGCTTCGACCCCTTTAGGTCAGGGCAAGGCAGAGATGAACCATTGATAATATAGCTCACTATAGGATGTTAAAGAAAGAATGGGCCGTGAACTATGGGATCTCTGCCCTCTCCTTGTCGGTGACGAGTTTTGACGTCAAGATGGGTAGGTAGCAAGCAGTAGGGTATATATAGAGGTCGAGGCGGCGAGTGTTTTTTTCAGCAACCAGCTCTTCAATCAACAGAGATCCTTCATCTGTCTCTCCCCCATCCAATCATCACCACTCACATACATACATACATACATACATACATCTCTTGCAGCAAAACGCCGCCACAATGCACTTCACAACCCTGGCTGCCATCCAACTAGCCTGGACCGCCGCCGTCGTCGACGCGGCCCCTCGCCACTTCGACACGGAGACGGAGATGGAACCACGACAGCTGGGCGGTGACTTCGACGCCCTGGGCGGAGCCGTGGCCGTGCCCTTCAAGCTTGTGGGCTCGATTCTGCGAAGGGATGATGGTGGCGGCGACGAGAAGCGATATCTTCAGCCTTACTCTGAGGGGAAGAAGGAGGAGGATTGTGACGATGACGATGACGATGACGTGACCGTCATGGTGACGGCTACGGCGACGGCTAGACATTCCGTCGTCGTGCCCGCGCCATCAGCGCCATCCACGGCAGGCTACGACGTCGCCCGCTCGACAGCGACGAAGAAGAAAGCAGCCGGCCCCCCCTATCCCACCACGGCGTCGGAAAAGCCCGCCGCCCAGGAGGATTACAAGGTTGCCTCTTCCACGCCGGCGGGATACGAAGTCAGGGCCGTGCAGCCGACGAGGACGGCTTCTTCGGCGACGACGACCTGCACTCCTCACGAGTACGACGCTTCTGTTGCGGCTGCGACGCCTGTTTCTAAGTCGGTGCTTCGGCCGACGCCTACTTCTCGCAACAAGGGACATGGCGGAGCCGTATTGGACAAGAGCTATGGGTATTGAGAGGGAGAGACACGTACATACACACACATACAGACATACATACATAACGTGCATGCGGTGGTGATATACATATCACCTGCCTACCTACCTACTACCTGTTGGGTACAGACGGGACGATCGACACATAGCTACTAATGTAAAGGGGAAAGGAGAAAGGATGGTCAATATAAGGGGAAAGGGGGAAGAGGGGAAGCTTCACATAGCTCACACACACACACACACATTACCTAGAAGAGAAGGCCTTTTATATAAGACGGAGACAAAGACAAAGCAGAGATGAGATGGATACATGGATAGATGGCCAGCCAGACACACGTTACTTTCCTTTTGCCACCCCTTCCGTGCCTTGTTCCATCTCATCTACTCACGCGTAGAAAGATGCTCCGGCCCAAAAGACATAGGCAAAAGCTGCTCAAGCGTAACGACCTCAACCCGATCATCAGCCGCAACCAAGACGATAAGCATGCCAGCATCGCCAAACTCTCGAATGCTATCAAAGATCAACAACAACAACAACAACAACAACAAGACAGACATATACATGCATGCAGGGGGGCAAAAGGAACGCACAACTGCCTACACATCCCACACGGACTCGCCGCAGGACTCACATCCGTAGCAACAGCCAAGGCGCGGAACCTCGTCTCGCCCGTCTCGACCACCGCCCTGGCGAGAGCAACCCTCTCGGCGCAGGTGCCGACGGGGTAGCTCGCGTTCTCGACGTTGGCGCCCGTCGTCACCGTCTCGCCGTCTTGGGAGAGGACCGCGGCCCCGACGCGGAAGTTGCTGTAGGGACAGTAGGCTTTTGATTTGGCTTCCTTGGCTTGTCTTGTTAGCTCTTGGAGCGTGGGTGGTGGGAGCATCGCTGCTGCTGCTGCTGTTGCTGCTGCTGCTGCTGTTGCTTCTGTTGAGTTTGGGGGTGGCATGACGAGAGAGAGAGACAGAGAGAGAGAGAGAGAAGTGAGTGAAGTGAACTTTGGGGTTGAAGAGGAGGCATGTATTCGTCGTACCTGGGTAGGTAGGTATAAAGGGCATGTGTCTCCGTAGTAGAAGAAGGTGGTCCAAAGTTCACCGTCCCCCACATCGCCGTCTGGTGTCACGTGGGACAGACAGAACGAGTGACGACATCGTCAACCTTGATTATTCATCACGAAACAGAAAACACAGAGAGAGGCCTCTCCCTCCCTCTTCTCCCTCCCTCCTCCTCATCCCTCAAACTCTTATCATCACTCTTCCCCTTACTCCTCTTCTTCCTCCCCCCCCCTCCCCCCCCCCCAGTCGCCTCCACCACCAAGGCATCATACAATACGTACCTACCATACACATACTTTACACAACAACCTCTCTCCCTCAACTCAGCTCGATCCCCCGTCCTGCCCCGTCCCCCAACTCTCCCCCCTACTCGACCCCGTCGTAAGCAACGGCGTAGGCAACGCCGAAGCACTCCCCTCACTCGGCGTCATCGGAT
Source organism: Ophiocordyceps polyrhachis-furcata BCC 54312 (assembly GCA_001633055.2). Classification (NCBI taxonomy): domain Eukaryota; kingdom Fungi; phylum Ascomycota; class Sordariomycetes; order Hypocreales; family Ophiocordycipitaceae; genus Ophiocordyceps; species Ophiocordyceps polyrhachis-furcata. Next base: position 1,188,403 of record LKCN02000003.1, on the reverse strand, counting down.
CAACAACCTGGCTCCGAATCGCCAGGATCCACTCGTGCTGAAGCAGCTCCACCGCCGAAGGCCTCTCCCTCGGGTCCCGAAGGAAGCACTTCCGCAAGAAGTCGATGCCGTCCTTGCTCAGCTGCTCCGGCCCAGGCAGCTGCGGAGGGTTGCCCTGCGCGATGTTGTACATGATGGCCCATTCGTTGTCCAGGTTGGCCCACGGCCGACGTCCAGTCGCCATCTCGAGGATGACGCAGCCCAGGGACCATATGTCCACCGCACCGGCCCGGCCCGGGTTCTCGCCCTTGATCACCTCGGGAGACATGTACATGGGCGTGCCCGTCATCGACTTGTTGGGCTTGGTCGCGTGCAGGTCTGCCGCCAGCGTCCTGCCCTGCCGAGCAATCACCTTGGCCGCGCCAAAGTCGACGTACTTGATGATGCCGTTGTGATTGAGGAGGATGTCTTGTCATCGAAAACTCTTCTCGTCAGCCACCCCCCCCGATATACATGCATGCACGGAAAAGGGGAACGGATCAAAGAAATTTCCAAACTCACTCTCGGGCTTGATATCCCGGTGCGCGATCCCCCTCTCGTGCAGGTAAACAAGCCCCTCCAGCAGCTGCAGCGCGTAAAAGATCATCACCTGCTCGTCCTCGATCCGCCCGTGCTCCAGCAGGCTCGCCAGCGACCCGCCCGAGCAAAACTCCATGAAGATGTAGACGCGGTCCCGGTGAACCTCGATGCCGTGGTAGGACACGATGTTGGGGTGGTCCAGCACCTCGAGCACGCCCATCTCCTCGCCAATCTTCTCCGCGATCTGCGGTATCAGCTTGGGATCCTGCAGCCGTATCTCCTTGACGGCCATCAGGTGGCCCGAGTCGAGGTTCATGGCCGCGTAGACGTTGCCAAAGGTGCCCCCGCCGACGAAGTGGCCCTGCTGCCACCGCATCGTCACGTTCGTCGCCGACGACGACAGGTAGGCCAGCGACCGGTCCGCCTCGTTGTTCGTCTCCAGCACCCGGCCCAGCGCCCGCCGCTCCGCCTCCCTCTCCTGCCGGTTCTCGTCCACCCGGTCCAGCTGGGCCAGCCGCTGCTCCGTCATGCACCGCGACGCCTCGTCGTCGTCCAGCATCCGCTTCTTGTCCAGCTTGCGGAACTGGCCCACCAGTTGCTCCATCTTCTCCTTCTCCGCCTGCGCCGCCAGGTTGGACCGCGCCCCCATGATGTCAAAGTGCGAGATGAGCAGCGACATGCAGCCGCCCACCTTCTTGCGCAGCTTGGCGTATTCGCCGCCGCCCAGCGCCAGGATGTGCCGCCCGCGCGTCATGCCCATGGCGAACTCGAGCGCCAGCACCGCCCACCGGAACGTCTTGCGGTCCGACGCCACGCAGTCGTCGCAGATGAAGCTCACCCAGTCCAGCGACAGCTTCGTCAGCTTCAGGTTGTTCATCTGTCGCCGGTTGCTGTCCATGTACAGCAGCGACCGCTGCCCGAACTCGGTCGCGAAGACGAAGCACGTCTGGATCAGCTCCTGGCAGTCCTTGCCCTCCGTCTGCCGCCGTATCACCTCGACGCTGTCCATGAAGGTGTTGGACAGCCGGTACGCCACCCGCCGGATCTCCAGCAGCCGGCCGTTGACCTTGTGGATGTTGGATCGCGACTCCTGCAGCAGGTCGACGTGCATGTCGGCCGCATCGATGAAGGCCCGCCGCGCCTCGGCCAGCGACCGCGATCCCGTCGCGCAGAGCCGCGCCTGGCCGCGCCTGAGGTCGATCTTCTGCTCCCGCAGCGGCACGGGAACCACATCGCCGAACCAGACGAGCGCGTTCTCCGGCCGCAGGATCAGCAGGTATCGCTCGCCATACTCGTCCGGGAACTGCTCCTGCGAAGTGATGGCCATCATGGCCTGGATGTCGTCGAGCCGCCCGTGCAGCTGCGGCGACGCCATGACGTACGTGCCCTGCTTCTCCAGCACGCCTGTCTCGACCCGGAAGTGGCCCGAGGCCGCGAGCTGGTCGTAGAACTTCTGCATCGCCTCGGGCGAAAACGAGATGCTAAAGTCCGACACGTGCTCGTAGTTGTCCGTCAGCATCCTGGAGAAGCGCTGGAGCATCCGCTGCCGGACCCGCACCGAGTCGAGGCAGGCCTTGTACCGCTTGCTCATCTCCGCCGCGCTCTCCCGCGGCTTCACCTGCAGCTCCCGCTCGAACGTCTGGCTCAGCCGGTTGAGCGCCTTGAAGGTGAGCGAGCTGAACTGCTCCGCCACCTCGATGTGGCCGTCCTGGAGGTGGCTGCCGATGTAGTTGGCAAAGTCCCACTCCTGGAACAGAAGCTCGGCCTCCTTGAACGTGTTCTTGTTGCCGCTGAGCTTCCAGTTGAGCATCTTGAAGTAGTACTTGAGCGCCTCGAGCATCACCTGGTCAAACGACTCGTCTATGCACGGCGGCAGCTCCCACCCCGGTTCCGGCTTCTCGATCGAGAGGTACTCGAGCTTGATGCGGATGGCAAAGGTGAGCAGCAGCTGAAACTGCGATATCATTTGGTCCAGCATCAGCGGGTTTTGCTGCGCCGTCTCCTTGATCCGCTTTGCGTACTCGAGCCGCGTCTTGGTGATCTCCTCGATGAGCCGGGAGGGGAAGCTGATGAGCGTCAGCAGCTCCTCGAGGTACGGCGGCAGGTGGCGCTTCTGAAAGGGTGCCGAGTTCCGGATCAGCGTCTCCTTGACCTTGCTGATGATGGACGAGATGGGCTGCAGCATGCCCTTGCGCGTCGAGCGCTCGTTGTCAATGTACAGCGACTGGAGGCCGTCCTCCTTCATCAGCCTGTCGAGAAAGGAGGTCTCGTCCGCGGCGATGCCGTTGACCGCCGGCGACCGCTGCTTGGTACGGGAAAAGTCGAGCTCGTCGTTGCCCACCCAGCGCTTGAGGATTGAGAGCTCCGTGTTGATCATCTCGTTGGTGTTGTACCACGAGAAGATGGCGTCGTATGCCTCGTGGAAGAGCGGCGAGTCGGCCGCCTTGTGCTCGGCCGCCAGCGACTGCCACGACGGGTAAAGGCTCTCGCACTTTTCGATCTTGCTGACGATATCCTTGACCTGTTCATACGGCGGTTTGCCTACCTCGCTCTCGCCCTTGACCTCGAAGTTGATGATGTCGTCCAAGGTGCGGTCGAGGGTGGCGCGCGACTCCTCCACCATGCGTCGCTGAACCGGTAGGCGCCTGCCGCAGACCTCTGCGCGGATGCCCAGCCACAGCTCCGTCTTGTGGGCCGACTTGCCCGCCTGCTGATCAGACGAGCCGATGAGCCGCTTCTTCTCCTGCCGCACGACGTCGCCCGTTAGGACGGCCTCGAGCATGCTGTGCCACTCCAGCCTCTCGCAGCTTTCCGGATCCTTGACGTCCTCGTCCGTTGGCTGGAGCTCGTCGTTTCCATAGAACATGATGGTCTCCTGGTCAAAACGCTCCTCGTATGGGCCTTCCGACGACGGAGTCTCGCCCTCGGAGTCGGAGTCACCGCCGTTGACGGAAGGGTATGATGAGAAGTACTCTCCGGAGTAGTCCTGGCGCAGCTTCTGCACGTAGGCGCGTTCCTGAGCGCGGAAGCGGCTCTCACTCGGCCATGGCCGCGTCTTGGATGACGACCGGCTCGATTCAACGTTGAAAGGCGGCTGCGGCTGTTGAGGCTGCGACTGTTGCGTCTGCGACTGTTGCGTCTGCGGCTGTTGTTGCTGTTGCTGTTGCTGTTGCTGTTGCTGTTGCTGTTGCTGTTGCTGTTGCTGCTGCTGCTGCTGCTGCGGCTGCTGCTGCGGCTGCGGCTGCTGTTGCTGCGCCTGTTGCTGCGCCTGTTGCTGCGCCTGTTGCTGCGCCTGTTGCTGCGCCTGTTGCTGCGCCTGTTGCTGCAGAGGCTTCCGCGACGTCGAGGGATTGTACGTGTTGGACAGGGTCCTGACGGGGCCGAGAGGACGTTGCGGAGGCCGGCTGCCGTTGGCGAAGGAGTTGACGGCATCTTCCGGGGCGTTGCTCCACTGCGGCTTGGGCTCGGCGCCGCCGTTCACGGCCGCCGACGTATCGGTGTAGCGGCCAAGCTGACCAAGCTCATCGCTACCTTCGGCGGGCGAGTCGGCTCCGGAGCCAGGAGACGAGTCCTCGTCAACTTCGACGTCGTCTGGCTGATGTAGGTTCCGGGGCCGAGCGTCGTCTTCGTCTTCGTCGTCGCTGTCGCCGGCCGAGAAGCGCACGGCCCGAGGCGGCGTGGCTTCAGCCATGGCGGTGGCGGGATCGGGCTCGGCCATCAACGGGCGGTGCGGGTGAAGTCTGGCCCGGGCCGGTCGTTTCCGAGGTGGAATGCCAGCGTGGGGCAATCTCTGATGGTGTTGAGGCTGGCCATGTAGCAGCCTGTCGTTGTTTGGGCTTTGGTGGCTGCAGGAGCCGCGCGTCGCTATTCGAAAGCCTCAAGATGCGCGCGATCCAACGTGCCGCGTTGTCACCTAGCAGGATGCACGTGATACGTCAAGTGTCACTTTCCATCCGTTGTTTCAGTGCCGCTCTTACCCGTGTCGTGCACGTGACGAGCAATGGAAGTTGGTTGCCCCCCCCCCTAAAGGGATACGTCCGTATAAGACAAACTGGAGTCATGGAAACTTCCATCTTGCCAGCGGATAATTGAGGAAGGGATCCCCCAAAGGTTGTGAGTAAACATACATGTCCTACGGATACACTACATGTAACGTAGGGAGCTTGACAACCAACCGACGAGTAATGCAAGTTTCAGCTTCAGAACAAACCAAACTCCCCATCATCGGCCAAGAAAAGACCATATTCATCCGCTGTCTCGTCTCCCACGACATTTGGTAACGAGTGAGAAGACCAGCTGCAACCACACGTACCTAGTAGCTTCACTGGTCACCAAATCCATTACTCTCGAAAGACCCTCTATCCGTAAGAATTGTCTGGAAGTGGCTTCCATCATGGCTAACGGACATTAACATATAAATATATATACGACTGAGAGACAGAAGGGAAGGGGGGCTCCTTTAACCGGCTGAGGAACAGAAAAGAGGTCGGCTACCTTTACCGCATCGCGCCTAACAACCTACGGGACGGCTACTGTATTCCCGGCTGGTACCGGGGCCCGGAGATAGAGGGCAACCAAGAGTTTGCGATCCCCGGCGGGATCCCACCCTACAGCATTCACAGCGCCCGGACCCTGCACCTACGAGAGCCGTGGAGGAAGGGGAAATGGATAAGGAATCCACGGTTCTATAACCAGTCTCCCGTATGTAACATTGCTGAAGATGATGACCCTCCCGTTGTACCTCAAGTCGGTGAGAGACTCGTTCCGGCACAACGCCGTCATCGGCCGGAAGCTGGCTACGATGACGGCCATGGTGCCCTTCGCCGGCTGCACGTTGGGGGGCGTCAACCACGAGATGGAGGAAGACGAAGACGACGAGGAGCCTTCACGTGGCCTATTTCATCGACGAGGCCTTGTGCTTGACGAGCGACGTGGTTTTATTCTCGCCGCCCCGTCCGTTCTCCGTCTTGGCGAAGGTGATGTCGCCTCTTGCGATAGCCTATGCCTTTGGCGATGTCGGACAGGTTCTCGATCAAGACTTTGTCTTTAGCTACCGGGAACGCGAGTGGAACAGGACGCTGTCGAGGATCGAGGATGCCCTGGCGTCGGCCATTTACAAGAGGATACTGCAGAGGTCATACGGGGAAGAGCTGTCTGCCAGCCTGTTCACACCATCGCAGCAGAGCGTGCTGCTGCACACGGGCAGAAGACTGGCGTTGAAAGACGACGACGTGTCGGAGGAAGAGCCGCTGACGATCAACGCGACATTCCACGCCGAGCTCATGGAGGTCCAACGACAGGTATGCCAGCAGATGAAGCGGACAAGCCATCGGTTCGAGGAAGAAATCGCCGTCGAGGTAGGCAACTCGATCCGACACCTGCAGAGGGAGCACTACCGGCGCTTTGGCGAGGAGTACTACAACAAGATGAAGCTTGAAGAGGACAACCTCACTCTCTCACTCTCTCACTCTCTCACTCTCTCACTCTCTCACTCTCTCACTCTCTCACTCTCTCACTCTCTCACTCTCTCACTCTCTCACTCATACACACACCCTCTCTCATACTCTCTCTCTCTCTCACACACACACTCTCACACACACACACACACACATTATCAGTCAGTTTTCCAGAGCCGCTAACGAGCTTAGGGGCGAGAGACGAGACGGGGGAACAAGACGCCAACAACGAAGGTAAGGACAGCTGTTACGGCATCTCTCGTAGAGCGCCGAAAATACCTACCCACCCACCTAGACGGAGGAGGCGGCCAAGATGAGAAGATGCTTACCCCCCCCCCCCCCCCTGGCTAAGAGTACCTACCCCTAGGTAGGCCTAGAAAGGCCGATAGCGGGTGCAGCCGCCCAGTAGTAGTAGTACATATATGTCAACAGCGTTCGAACCTTTTCCTATTACTTTTGTTTCCTTTTTGAGACAGACAAAGTTTTGTGGCCATCTTGACGCTTTATTTTCTTTCCTTCTCCTTTTGCCTTGACGCGCGCTGCATCGGGCCGTGTGATATCAAGGTGTTATAGAATCGTCGATCTCCTGATTCTTTCTTTCTCTCTCTTCCTCTCCTTTCTCTCTCTCTCTCTCTCTCTCCCTCTCCTTTCTCTCTCTCTCTCCCTCGGCTCCGTCCCTCGCCCCCAAAAAGTGGCGCGTGCGTGCGTGCGGTGGCGACGAGTCTTGGACCCTTTTCATATTGTATGTACCATACAAATGTATGTTTATTCTCCCCCCCCCCCTTTGGAAGGGTTGAAAGGCATGTCTGTGCCACATGGAGGGAAGAAGCTCCTCTATCCTCCTACTAGTATACTACTACAGGTGTACCTAGGTAGGTAGTTATGTCTCTGGTAGTACTAATGTATTGTTTTACTTACAGAGAGGAGAGAGAGAGAGAGAGAGAGAGAGAGAGGAGGGGGCGCAACTCGTCTCCGAACGTCTTCGTTCCGCCGCCTCCTCCTCCTCCTCCTTCTCCTCCTCCTCCTCCTCCT
>LKCN02000003.1:1107207-1159577 GCA_001633055.2 Ophiocordyceps polyrhachis-furcata BCC 54312 | reverse complement strand
GGGGGGGGGGGGGGGGGGGGGGGGGGGGGGGGGGGGGGGTTCGGTTTGGGGAGCTTTACCGTAGGCGTCTTTCTGCTGGACAGTCTGTCGCTTGACGAGACGGTTCCGAGGCATGACAGGGCGCAACCGAGGCGCTGAGCAAAGGAGTCGACGAGAACGAAAGAGAGAGAGACGGTAAGGAAAAGGGAGAGGGAGAGAGAGAGAGCAGAGGGAGAGAGGAGAGAGAAGGTCTTGGCCGATGAGATAGCAGACTACTAGGGTGGAGCCTTATGCCGTGTGTTTAGTCAGACACCCTCCTGGGTTGCTACCGAAACCCGCCGTCGAGTACGGGGCCGGCAGCAGAAGTCTGTGCGAAAACGGGCCACACCGAAGCGAGCATCTACCGAGCTGTGACAGATGATGAGCTCTCAGCCCACATGTCTGATTGACCCGTTTGTCATAGGCCTCCTCCTCCTCCTCCTGATCACTCAACTGTAGTGCATACATACATATGTATGTACATACATGCATATGTACATTCCAGTGGAGTGTCCCTAACCGAGGTGCTATCTAGGTCCTCTCCACCACTAGCACCTGAGAGGTATCCATTACCTACATAGTAGCCCTAGTCGCCCTGGCACAGCCGCGTACCCGCGACTAGCGTCTGGTAGTCGCCTGCCGATTTTCAGCTAGCAGCGTTGAAACAAGCCCCCCCCCCCCCCGCGTCCAGGTCTGCTGCTGGCCCAGCAACCAGCTTGTCTGCCTGGCACGTGACGTCTCCTCTTGGGAGAGTCAGGACTCAAGTGCTGCCACCAATCTACCATCAAGTCTACACCCCAGACGCTCGTCTTGTTTCATCCTCTGCTTCGCGAGCCCCCATCTTTGTCGTCGTCCAAACACTCGTTCATCCTTCCTTCTGGCAATTACTCTCCTTCCCCTCGACCTCACCCTCACCCTCACCATCGCCTCCGCCGCCGCCTTCGCCTCCGGCTCCGGCTCCAGCTCCGCTCCCGCTCTCGCCCTCGCCCTCGGCCACTCCCTCGCTTTGTTCTTCGGCCGGAGCTGCCTCCGCCTCCGCCTCCGCCTCCACCTCCGTCCCAGGCCCCGGCCCCGCCCCCGTCCCCTCCTCCAAAAACGCCGGTCGGTACTTGGCGAGGTACTTTGCTGCCATCGGCCGGGCCTCCTCAACTGCCGGCCGCCCCCCCTCCCCGGTCAGCAACACGTCTCTGGGAGCAAAGAGGACCCGACGCCGCGACTCACACTCGGTCCAAATATCCTGCACGGTGTCGAGCGCTACCTCCTTGATCGGAGGCCGCATCATAACCAGGTACAGCAGACTCGTTAGCGCCAGCTGCGTCACGCTGGGATCGCGGCACATCTTCTTCACCCGCGACAGCATCTCCCTGCTCAGCTCCGGAATCTCGCTTAGGAAGCGCGTCAAGACCTTATCCTGCGGGTGAAGGTAGGGCAGGAAACCCTCCAGCAACCGCATTGCACACTTCTCGTAGCGCTTCGGGTGGTCGCCCGCCACCCGCTCCAGCACCTTGTCGTTGTACCATTCCTCGCTGAGCCACGACACGGCCACGTCCATGTGCCTGCGGAAATCCTCCATGACGTAGTTGTAGAGCGCTTCTCGGATCTTGTCGCTCAGCCGCTCTAGCCCCGGCCTGGCGTCGTCGGCGTCGGCGTCTTCTTCTTCGCCCTTGACCCGCGCCGCCTCGAGGCCCGCCGACGATCGCGTCGCCAGCCGAGTCAGGATCGACATCCACGCGTCTCGGCCACCGGAGCTGGCTGCGAGGCGACCGAATCCGGCCTTGGTCTTCTTTACCGCCGGCTCCTCCAGCGACTTCATCATCTCCATCACCCGTGTCACCGTCCCCATCCCCGCCCGGAGAGCCGCCTCGGCCGTCAGTTCTGTAGGTCGCGGGAGGCTGAACGAGGTCAACGCCAGGCTTCCGTGTAGGTTCGGCGGATCCGCAACCGCCAACGTCCCGTCCAGCTTGTTGAGTATTTGCTCTGTGTCTTCTTCCTGACCAAAATCAGGTTCGTAATCGTCGTCGTCGTCCTCATCTTCCATGGCCACATCGTTCAGCGTAGCCGTCGGTCTGTTGGCCAGCTCCACCAGCCGCCCTCGCACGGCGTCGACGGCCTTGGTCAACAGCTCCGCGTCGATCCCCGCGAGCGCTGTTACCGAGACCTTGGCCACCAGGCCGAGCGGCAGCTGCGAAATGTCAAAATTCTTCAGATCATCGCTACTGATGAGGGTGAAGACGTCTCCCAGCGAATGTGGGCCCGGCCCCAACGGCCGGATGGGCACATGAAAGCCTGCCGTGCGCTGCCGCTTGGCTTCGAGCCCGTCCGGTTGCTGGTGCTGTTCCAGCGGCCGTTTCTTCACCGAGTCGTCCATGACCTCGGCCACGGCGCGCATCGTTCGCTCCACGTGCTGGTGTATGCGCGGCACGATGGGGTTATGTGGATCTCTCTTGCTGAGGTGCATCAGTAGTAGCCGGACCGTCTTCTCCATCGACTTGATCATGACGCGCATCTTGGCCGTCATGGGCGAGGTCGCTGCCTGTAACGGATTGAAGCTAAGGAGCGCGCCGAGGATCCGACCGGACGTTGCCGGACGCGTCCGCACGAGAATGGAGAGGCAGTTGAGCGTGGCATCGACGATGAGGGCATCGCTGTCGGGAGTTGAGCAAATAGGGTCCCCTCGTGCCGCGGGTTAAGTCACCGCACTCACCTGCTGCCAGCTTGAAGGACGGCCAGCATGCGATCTAACAGCCCGGTGGCCTCTGCCTCGAGGTTTCGCGCGTCGAGAGACTGATGATTCGGAGGGACCTTTTCGAGGGACACGTCGAGAGCGCCGCCGTACTGCATATTAGTCGTCAGCATGCCGTGTCAATCACGTAGAGCGGCCGGAAAGGACATGCCCTGAATTCAGAGGCGGCAGCAACCGATTGCGCCAGGATGACGCGCTGAACGAACTTGATGCAGCAGATGTTGACGGACGGCACCGAGCTTTCCCACAGCCGCAATATTCTCTGCTTGATGCTCACCATCCTCTCCCAGGTATCGGTATCGTATCCGTTGTTGATGCTGCGTGCGGACGGATCAGCGTGGCCAGACGAGGCGGCGCAAAAAAAAGATGCACACACATCCAGCGTAGAGCGAGCGGATATATGCTCGCGGCGGTCTTGATAACACTCCGCAGCACGTCCGGGTTCTCTCTCTCATTCTCGACTAGGGCCTCGAGCGTGGTGAGCACGTAAAGCTGCATCGTCTCTTTCTCTGCATTGGGCAGCGCGGGCGTAGAGAAGGCCTCGGCCAGGAACTCGGCGCCCCATTGCCGCAGCTCGATGGGGGCAGTAGGTCCGATGATGGGCAGGATGCCTCTCACGACATTCGGATAGTACTTGACATCAGCGAGGACGAGCTTGCGAGCGTCATCCAGCTGGCGTATCTGCTGCGGGACAGAAAGTGTCGACGTCATGGTGCCGCCGCCGCGACGGAACAAGGCAGGGGGCGATAGCTTTGACTTGGCGTGTCTACGGGATGGTGGCCAGGTGACAGCATGAGAAAATGAAAGGCGAGCTGGTATGACGATGACGATGATGGGCGTAGAACCAGTCGTGCGGGCCTCAGTCGCATGCTCTGCGCCAAGGGTGTCGATGAGTCCGGGAACGCGAAGACAGCGACCGCTACTCAGCGATGCTTTCGACGGCGTGGCGACGCCGACTCTTGATCTGCTTCTGGTGAAGGAGAAGCAATCGACGAACGACGGCCGCGTCCTGAAAGATCACCTGTCTGGCCGAATAGGGTAGGTCGGTCAGCCACGGTACATACAATATACATATGTATGTACATCCACACGTCTTTTTTGCCGTCAGTCAGCCACGTCGCCGGCAAGGGTCCGTACTCGGAACTTGTAAGGATATGGATGAAGGCAGGCGGTAGGCGTTGAGATGATGCGGATACATGAGCTTGCAAGCATATTCTGACTATGATCCCGAGTCTCTCGAATACAGGCAGGCTTTCGAGCCTCGGAATAGAAGGAGAATATAGAGGGAGAGGTGAGAAAAGAAAAGCCTCAAAATTTTAAGGTGCCTACCTAGGTTGATCGCTTACATAAGTATGGCGTAGCTACTATCCGTCAAGACTCTCATCCAAGTTGGCTTGAGACGAACAACCAAAAAGTCACCTCATCCGCGCCAGCCAACGTCTCCCACTTCCTTGAGGCAGTTTTACTCGCGCTCAACCATGTACGAGTAAGCGCCTCTTCCCCCTCTTCGCGCCCTCTTCGCGCCCTCTTCCCCGTCACTGGCCTCAGACGTTGAAAGCTCATCGCTCGCCCTCTTCTTCCAGCGCGCATTCCACCTACTACGACCGTCGGCTGAGGCAAGGCCCGGCTCTCATCCGAGCCCGACGACCATATCTCTTCAGGAACTCTCTCACTGGCCTGGGACTAGTCCTCTTCATCACGGGCATCTGTAGGCTGTGGCTCTATCTCGGCGCAGGAACAATCATACTCATCCATTGTCGCCAGACGCCTACACGCTCAAGGCCGTCGGCCAGGACGAATTCGCCGATGTCAAGGTGCCCGATGCCCCTCAGCCGCCGACCGAAAAGAAGTAGTAGCATCTCGGCACTCGAAGACGTGGAGGAGCAGATTCGAGACCCGAGTGGCTAAGGCGCACTCTAGTCTCTAGCACTCATGACAAGGATCCTAATTGGGCCCGGATTGCGGCTTTCGACAGACAAGAAACGCTCCCCCACGCTTCTTCATGTCATCCTAGGTGTCACATCCGTGGCACAGCAGCATCTACCATTTTGCCGGCCACGCGAACAAAATGCCTTGCAACCCACCCCTATACATAGAAGAAAGAATAGTAAGGCATTCAGAGGCATTAGCCAAGCCGAGAGAAGTAAAGAGACGCGCGAGTGCCTAATTTCCTCGTTCTTCATGCATCGTTTGTCCGGCGCCGCCCCCGTTCGCCATGTGTAAACCTTACTCAGACCCAGCGCAGCAGCTGATTGACCAAGGACAAAGAGAAAGAGGTTGCTCAAAGAGGGAAGGGAAGAAAAAAAAATGCCATAAGCCGACTCCTGTTTAGGGTATCACGGTATTCGAAACGCAGTCAAAAAGGTCGAGCCTCATGATCTGTTCGTCGACAGTCGAGAAGACGGCTCTCAAGCCGCAGCCGTCTTGGATCCACGTGTCATATTCGGGATGCTGCTCACCCGTCTCATCTGATGCGCAGCCTGGTTCAATATATTCCGAGCCATGTCCGGCGAGTCTGTCATGCGGTTGGTCAAGGCCGGCGACCTTTGCACCGTTGACGGGCCTTCCAAGGTTGCCTTGGCCTCTGCCGGCGGGGGGGCGCTCGCGGGCTGCAGCGTCCGCCTCGGCGGACCGTCCGCCGAACCCGGCTGCTGCTGGTGCAGCTTGTGAGCAGAGTGGTTGGGGTTTGCCCACGGCGTGTCCTTGAGAAATTGCTCTCCCGCAGACCCGAGGCGGCTAAAGGTTGGCGTGTGGTATTCGTCTCGAGCGTGATGTTGGGCTGATTGCCTACGACGGCCACGCCGGACGTGCTGGAGAGAGGGCTGTCAGAGTCAAGGCCACGCGCACAGAGATGCGGGTTCCCAGGAGTACCTCGATGGCATTCAGGTCTGAATCCACCTCCGCCGCCGATGCTCCCTTGAGCTCGGGACCGGCGGGGAAACCGACGTGCTTTGCCAGGCCGGCCAGCGTCGAAACCTCTGTGTTGTACGCCACCGCGTTTCTCAACCGGTGGGCCGGGTCCTTGGGGAACAGCAGGCCGTAGTCTGAGAGGCTATGCGCGCTCCTTCTCGCGCTCTGGACCTCGTACCACTGCTGGTTGAGTCTCTCCAGCGCCTGCTCCCGCTTCTCCCGCACCGTCTGGAAGAACTGGCTCCAGATCTGGGCCCGCTGTGCCACAGCTCGCCGCTCGTGCGCCCTCATCCGGAACTCGTGTTCCGTATTGATTTCGTGTAATCTCTTGTTTAACCGATCGTCTATACATTTTTTCATGCTCAGATATTCGGGGTGCGTGGGCTCGTCGGCTAGGAGTGATCGCTCCTCCTCCTCCAGCCGCTGTAGGCGATCCTTGTAAAGTCTGCGCGCAACACGTCAGTCGTTGCCTGTCCGCGCAGTTTGAGAGAAGGAAGTAAAAACACTCGACGGACCTCTCACGAAAGATATTGAACATGTCCTCGATGTGTGTCCAGTCTCTGAAGGCGGCATGCTTCCTCTCCACTGTGTCGACATCAGCCACGGCAAGCGATCGCGACAAGGGGCTGAGTGCTCACTCTCTTCGATATTCTTGACAGCGGCGTCCATTTCCTCTTCGGCGTCTCCATTCGCTTCCTCCTCTGGCACTTCGGCCTCGTCTTCGACCGCGTGCTCCTCGCGCGTGTCGCTATCGGCCTCGGCGGTAACATCTTCTGGAGGCGGCGCCTTGCGCTTCGACGCACTGCGCGTGGACTTGGTCGCCCTGGTTTGGCGCTCCGGGCCCTCATCTGCCGTGTCCTTGTTGGAAGACTCGCTCGAAGGGTCCTCGCCGACGGGCCGTTGAGGGTTTTCCAACACAATAGCTTCCTCGTTTATGGGCATGTCTTGCCCGACAGTCGCCGTCAGCGCTGCCACCGAGCCTGTACGCTTCCGAAGAGGCTCGTCTGACCCAGACAGGTCGGCTTGTGGGGACCGTTTCCGCTTGCGCTCTTGCGAGTCCAGCGTCACAAGATCGTCGACGTTGGTGCCAATCTCGGCAGCGGCTTTTGCGAGCGTGTCGCTTCCTGCAGCCTGACTGGGGTCGGGCGACTCGTCTTCACCAAGCGAAGGCACGTCTCCACGATTATTCTCGTCGGCGTCGGGCCTCCTTGGCTTGCCAGGCGAGGGGTCGAAGTTGCCGAGCTGGTCGACGAGTATGTCTCGCTGCCTCTGGCTCTTAGGCGTATCGTATAGTCTCTCCGTTTCGGCCTCGGTATCGTTGGGGTCCGAGTTCACGTCGGAAGCGGCGTCGGAGAGTGCGCTTTCGGAATCCAAGGCGTTGTTGGAGTGACTGCTGGGGCTCGACTTGGTAGCGACGTGGCCACGGCGGTGAAGCTGCATGCGCTCCATCTCCTCGTCATTGGCATCGCCGTCGTCCACCTCGCTGAGAGGGCTGGAGGCGTTGCTATCCTCGAGAGTCCCTCCGCCAGGCCCGGACGACGCCTGGGTGCCGTGAGCGAGAGCGGCAGCCGCCATGGGCTCGCCCTGGACAAGGAAAAAAAAATTGCAGATTCGTGATAAGTGATACGGGAGAGCGGTAAAGGTGAAGCCAGGCCTCGACTCGCTCAGCCGTTCCGTCAAGGCGAGGGCGGCTTGCTCTGGAGCACGCTGAGGGGGGAAGGCAAGACGGGGCAGGCGAGGATGGAAAACAGATGAGGAGGAGGCTTGGGAGACAAAGTACGAAGCAGACAGGAGAAAGGAAGTGAGAAAGAGAAAAAGGGGGGGGGCGGAGGGGTCTCTGAGAGAGAACGAGAGCGGGTTAGAGAGAAGGAGAGAGAGAGAGAGGGAAGAAATGGTGGGAGAGCGGTGGGTGGAGGGAGGAGGGCAAGGCACGGCTGCGCGCGCTGCTGCTGCTGCTGGTTCCTGCGGGCGCTTTTGGCAGCGGCTCACTGCGCCAGAGAGTGCCGTAGCCTCAGATAGATGTGTACCTTCTGCACCCACATTGCTGCCGCCGCCAGCCTCTGTATCCTCCAAACAGGTGCCAAACCCAGGGCGGAATGCATCATTGCGGGCGGGCGGTCACGGGCGGCAGAACCGCGATAACGGCCGCACCTCTCTGTATCTTGCATTTTTTTTTGGCTTGCCCTCTCTCGTTAATGATCATTTATTCCTATCCATCCGTCAAGAGCAAAATGCCGAAAAAGTGAGTCGAACCTCATCCTGAACGCATCGCTTGCCTTTTCTGTCTGACCCCGATTCGCATTAGAAAGCCAGTCTCAGCACTGGGTGTTACCGCCAGTGCAATTGTCCCTTCTCTCGATGCCCTCTTCGCGTCTAGTGTAGGTGACGGCCTGCCAAATTCCCACTTCTCTCCGTCTGACAATTTGTGCTCATGATTCGCTACAGTCTGGGCCCGTGAAGCTGCCGCCAAAGTCTAGCTCTGCTTCGATATTGCCTGCAGAGAATCTTGCGCTGTTACCCGATTCGGACGACAACGAGCTTTCACATGCAGACACAGGGCTCGCAACTCATAGCGAAAAGCAAACTCCAGCTTCCTCTCAGAATTCTGACTACGACGAAGATGACGACATTTTGGAAAACCCCCAAACAACAAGCGATGCGGCTGAGGCCGTGGAACCCGAACAACCTCGAAAACGCAAACGTAAAGATGTCAACGACGACCTGGAGGAGAAGTACTTTGCTACTTTGATCGAGCATAACGTTCCTGAACCCCCTGGCAAGCGTCCCAGAGGCCAAAAGACGAACGACGAAGGTGACGAGTCTGGTGATGAACAACTACTCGTCCACGAATCCGTAACTCAAAATGTCAAATCGTTAGAGCTGGAAAAGGCAGACAAGACAGTATTCATCGGCAACGTATCCACGGAAGCCATTTCGTCCGCGCAAGCCAAGAAGACGCTGGTTAATCACCTGACGTCGGTCCTTCGCGGCCAAGATGGCGGCATCCCCCAAAAGTTGGAGTCGATACGCTTCAGGTCAGTTGCCTTCTCAACCGCTTCCTTACCCAAGAAGGCGGCCTACATTACAAAGTCAATAATGAACGCCACTACGAAATCCGCCAACGCCTATGCCGTCTTTTCCTCACCGGCCGCTGCTCGAATGGTCGCATCGAAATTGAACGGGACCGAGGTTTTAGGCCGCCACATAAGGGTGGACAGCATCGCACACCCTAGTCAAACGGACCATCGGCGGTGCGTCTTTGTGGGAAACCTGGGGTTCGTCGACGACGAGACGGTCGTCAATACCGACGACGCGGGTAAAACAGCCGAGAAAAAGCGCAATAAGGCCCCCTCAGACGTAGAGGAGGGTCTTTGGAGGACATTTGGCAAGCAAGGCAAGGTTGAGAATGTCCGCGTCGTACGTGACACCAAAACCAGGGTCGGAAAGGGCTTCGCCTACGTCCAGTTCTACGTGAGCCCGTCTATTTGTCCCTGCTTTTGTTGTGCCCATACCTTACTGAATTCCCACAGGACGCAAACGACGTCGAAGCCGCCCTGCTTCTCGACGGCAAGAGGTTTCCGCCCATGCTCCCCCGCCCGCTTCGAGTGACACGGGCCAAGGACCCTCGCAAGACAGCTGCGGCGCTGAAGAAGACCAAGGAAAAGGCCCTGTCCACTCCGGGCCGCGGCTCAAGATTGGGCGCCCAAGATGCGTCCGGCGCTGGGCGTGCCGGTAAGCTCCTTGGCCGGGCCGGCGCGGCGCTGCAGCGGCGGGACAGGGCGCAAAGCGCGATGGCTGGCAAGAAGTCGCCCGAGCAGATCGTCTTCGAGGGCAAGAGGGCCTCTGTCAACGACGGCCGACCCAGTGGCCTGAAAATGGGCAGGAAGTCACTGGGAAGAAAGGCGAAGCCCAAGAATAGGAGCGCAATCCGAGCGGCTGAATGGAGAAAGAAGGGCGCGGTTAAATCCTCATGAGATGGGTCATGCCCTAATGGCGTTTTGAGCAGCTACTGTATGTACCTACATACGTACCACGACCTTTTTGGGTGAGAATGCCATCTAAGAGTTCGCGTTGTGGCTGAAGGAGTTCTAGATGTGTCGAAAGATGGATGGATGGCCAACCAAGATGGCGGCCAAGTCCCTCAAGCCAACGGGTATGGCAAGGTGAATCTCGCTAGGCAGCGCGGACGGAGCCGGATGGGATCCAGGCACAGACCGAATTTCTGCTTCTCATACCTGCCTGGCAATGCAGTGCGACGTCTATGGAAACATACGTTGCCCATCCAAGCTTCGAAGCTTCGCTGATTGATAATGGAGACACCTCTAACCTACATGCCTCTTTATCGACACGCATCTTGAGAATCTCACCCCTCGCGTAGCCAGCTAATACGGGTAGAAAGAGTAACGAAGACACACGACAGGAACAACGATAGCTTGTCTTGATCAATTCTGGAGATTTCTTGACCGGAGATCCGGATAAAGAGTCCTTTCTCTATATACGACAGAGTTGTTTGTCGACTAAACTGAAACTGACAGAGGAAACTCAAGAACGTCAAGATTCGGTACCATTGGGAAAGGGGGAAAAGAACAAAGGAGGGATGGGCTTGAAAAACAGGCTAATATTCGACCTCTTCCTCCGGCTCCAACGAATCGGCAGCAACCTCCTCGTAGTCCCTTTCCAAAGCCGCAAGGTCCTCGCGGGCTTCGGAAAACTCGCCCTCCTCCATCCCCTCCCCAACGTACCAGTGTACGAAAGCACGTTTGCTGTGCATGAGATCGAACTTGTGATCGAGACGACTCCAGGCCTCGGCAATGGCGGTCGTGTTGGACAGCATGGAGACGGAACGGTCGACGGAAGCCAGGCCGCCGTCCTCGGCCGGGGCCGGGACGGCCATGGGCCTCTGATAGTTGATGCCCAGCTTGAAACCGGTGGGGCACCATTCAACGAGGTTGAAGGATGCCTTGGCCTTGAGGGCGGCGATGGCGGCTGTGCAGTCCCGAGGAACGACGTCGCCGCGATAGAGGAGGGCCACAGCCATGTACTTGCCATTGCGAGGGTCGCAGACCACCATCTGATTATTGGGCTCGAAGCCTGCGTGAAGGAACATAGTCAGGACGCCGTGCGTCGCGGCCCCGCAGAGCACGCCCGCCATCAAACTTACACTGGAAAGTGAGATCGTGGACTTTGAAGCTCTCGTGTGCGCTTTTGGCGGCCGACACGACCGGAGCGTAACTGATGAGAGGATAGTGAATGCGGGGATAGGGAACCAGGTTCGTCTGGAACTCGTTGAGATCGACGTTGAGTGCGCCGTCGAAGCGAAGCGACGAGGTGATGGAGCTGACGACTTGGGCGATCAGGCGGTTGAGATGATCGTACGAGGGCCGGGGGATGTCGAGGCTGCGGCGGCAGATGTCGTAGACGGCCTCGTTGTCGACGAGAAACGTACAGTCTGAGTTCTCAATGGTACTATGGGTGGAGAGGACGGCGTTGTAGGGCTCGACGACGGACGTGTGGACTCGGGGCGCCGGATAGACCGCGAATTCGAGCTTCGTCTTCTTGCCATACTCGGCAGAGAGGCGCTCGAGAAGAAGGGCGCCGAAGCCAGACCCGGTGCCGCCGCCGAAAGAGTGGAAAATCAGGAAGCCCTGCAAGGACTGGCAGTTGTCTATGAGAGTGTCAGCCTCTGGGACAAGCCGCCTGCGGACACGAGACTCACCGACAACACGGCGGACTCGTTCGACGACTTCGCCAACCATATCCTTGCCAACAGTATAATGGCCGCGGGCATAATTGTTTGCCGCGTCTTCCTTGCCGCTGATGAGCAGCTCGGGATGAAATAGGTGACGGTAGGGGCCTGTCCGGATCTCGTCTATGGGGGACGGGTCGAGGTCCATGAAGAGGGCGCGAGGCACATATTTGCCGCCGCTCGTCTCGGTAAAGAAGGTCTCGAAGGAGCCCGGATCGCCGACGTCGGTGGCATTTGGGTCAGGACGACCATCGAGGCCAAGGCCATGCTCCAGGAGGTAACTGTAGCACAGCGGTCAGCCAGCGAGGGGAAGGGGGAGCAAGGACAGAGAGGGCGGCCACGTACAGCTCCCAGGCCGAGTTGCCAAGCTGAGTGCCAGCCTGGCCCAGGTGAATGTGAAAGATCTGCCGGGCGAAGCGTCAGCCGCGGGCGGATGTCTCGGGGAACGTGAAGAAAGATAGGTAGGTAGGTAGGTGGTGTACGCACCTCGCCCTTCATGATAGAAGCAGGCAAGACAGGTTTCGGCGAAGCCACAGGCACTGGCAGTTGCAGTTAAAGGGTGTATTCACGATGTTGAAGGTTGTACATGTACGTATGTATGTGCGATGGCCTGCATGCATACCACATTCATGCATACATAGAGCTTGGTAAACGGTAGCAGTGACAGGTGGGCGGGAGGAGATGAGATAGGGGAGCTTTCAGTGGGTCGACGAGGACACAGAGGTCCTTGATACGCCTTGTAGGCGGGTGCGGATGCTGTGGGACTGCTAGGAAGGCCAAGGCGGCAGGGACCAACTCCGCTGAGTCTCGGCAGCCACTTAGCGGTAAAGCGGACCTGCACTAGCGCCGGCCAGCCATCTGTCCACCATCGTACCGCTACCTGTTCGGGTATCTATCTGTCTACTACATACACATTCGCCGCCTAGAGCTCACGGGCGTTCGCATTATCCCTTTCCAGCTCCTCGATGCGTCTCTGTATGGCGGCCTTGTGCGCTTCCAAAGCCCTGATTTCGTCATCGGCACTCTCCGCCGCCTGCTGCCTCCCCGCACCCGTAGTCGTAGAGGCTTCGTATGCCGGCGGAGGCGGCAGGATGCAACGGTCGTGCCCGTCGTAGCCAGCGTCATCAGGCTCAAAGGATTCTCGGGTCGGTGACCGGCATTCGCGCACGGAGGCGAGCTCATGCAGCACGAGACCCTTAGCCTTTCTCCTCCGCCAGTGGCGCCAACGGAACAGACAGAACGAGACTGCCCCGAGAGACAGCAGGGCGACAACGGTAACTCCAAGGGCAATGCCGATGCGTGCTCCGGTCGAGAGCGATGACGAGACGTCGCCTTCTTCATGCCCAATCTCCTCGTCATCTGTCAAGCCCAGAAGGTGCTTGTCCTGCTCCATGAAGAGAGCTCGGATGGCGTTGACGGCCATTGTGGCGCCATACAGGGTTGTAGTCGAGTTGGACATGACCTTGTGCGTTCCAGCCGCGTCATCATAACTAATCGGCACGGCCAGTACCGTTGGCACCACCCGCTTGCAATTAAATCCGTCATATGAAAAGTAACTACGGATAGAGAGCACAAGTCAGCAGACATGATACAGAAGACGAAAGAGTGCCACTTACGATGAGCAGCACACGGCTGTGGTGGTGTGATGAAGCAATTCCGCCCTGTGGCCGACCCGAACCGTCACGGTATACCAGCCGTCGGGGCAGGTTGCTGGACTGAAGATGCCGGTGCGTCCGTCGGAGAACATCCCGTCAGGGTAGCACGACAAGGTGCTCGCCCCGGCAACGGGCTCGAGGTCCAGCCAGGCAACGGCACCCTTGGAGGCCTGCCCATTGGCAACGTATGTCCAGGTGCAGCTCTGAGGCTTGGTCCAATGCGTCGTCATGGGCGGCAAGGCTGGACTTGAACCGTGGCCCGTTCGAGACGGAACGATATTGCGCGTCGGTACAGGAGACGCGAGTGCCGCAGTCAGATTCGGCAGGACGGCATCTCTCGCTTTGCCGGGCTCCGGCGGCGGCAATGGCATGGTGAGCGAAGCTGCAAGCACTCACCCGGCCCCGCTCAGGGGCCCTTCGGATGAGTTGAACTGATTTGTGGCGGCGCAGATAGCTGACGTCCGACGACGAGATCACCAGCCTTCTTCCAGTCGCGAAGCTCTCTCCAGTCTTCTCCTCTGCCCGTCACCTGCATGCATCGCCGGCCCCAGGTGCAGTCGCGCAAGTGATCTGGTAGCTTTCGAGATCGGAACAGTGCATGCAGTCGGACGAAGAGAGATGATGCAGCCGACAATGCCGTCCGTCCCTTGTCGACGACGAGGCGGCAGATACATACATACATATACCGCCCGGGGAGCGAAGAGGCGATGCGGTGGGTAGCCACGGCATTGGCTAAGAGGCTTGGCGGCCTGTTGTGACCGCAGGACCACGAAGCGACGCCGAGACTGCCAAGGCCAGCGCCGGTGCTCATTCTCCCCTCCAGCTTGGCGCGCTGGCTGACCGTCATTGACGGGGTCGCGTGGTCTGCGGGAGCCTTGCCCCAACGGCTCTGCGACGGGTGCCTCCTGTTTCCTTTTCAAAGAGCCGAGGGCCTTTTTATCATATGGAAAAAAGAGTTCTGTTGATCATTTGCCGACAAGAAACAGAGTCAGAGGCTGCCTATTAGACTTGTACATATGTATGTATATTGTATATTCGAGCGTAAAAGAAATCTCTCCGCGAAGCCGGTAAGTGTCGCAACGCTGATACCTGGTATCACATTCACAGCATAACGGCCGGGGCTAGGGACACAAAGAGCGTCTCGTTTATGGAAGGAGTATGTATGTATGTATGTACAAGCTTCGAGCCGAAGGTTACCGCGACCGAGGACAGATATCAAGCAATGGCATTTGATTGGCGTGCCCAGGCCAGCCAAGAATCAGTGGGAGAAATAGAGCACCGGGGGTACGCAGCAAAGAAAGGCATGACGAATCCATCTGAGCGGAGCGCGACAGCCGAGTGCCGAGTCGGAGGTTCGTGGCTGACAACCTCCAGAACCGGAGAGAGTCTGTAGGGAGGAGGCAGAAGAGTTCCATATCGACGATCTACCTGCTTTCTGGCTGGCGCCCGGCAGATGGAGGCTGCTGCGGATCGTCGCATCGTAAGCAGTAACCCTGAAGATTTAGACTCGGGCTTCTCGAATCAGGGACGCTTCACATGGCATCACCTTATCGTGCGACGGGCCACGATGAGGAAAAAAAGGTTGTAAGGATGCGATGATGTCGTGAACTTAATGATGACGACTGCCCGTTCGGCATGCACGAATTACTATGTAGGTATGTATGTATGTATGTATATACATACAGTACATTGCATGTACATACATAATGATAGAACGTCAGAAAGTCCATCAAGCTGACATTCGGAGACGCCCGGCTAAGGTTCGATACGGGCCCCGTAACGGCGTTTTGTGAGATCCGCTGGCCGACAAAGGGACCTCCTCTGTAGGCTGTCTATGACGATCAGCTAATTGCACAAGTCGGATTTTCTCTAGTCGCACAAAAGTGCGGTGAGACTAGGCAAGCACGTGATCTGTCTGACCAAGCAAAGGGCAGCAAAGCCCTAGGCCGAAATTTACAGCATCCTCTCCCCCCCCCCCCCCCTCCCGGCGCAACGACTCCAGTACTGTTTATCGACCGATCGCTATTGCATTCGTCCGTCGACAGATCAAATCCGGTCGTCGAACAACATCGCCATCATGGCTGACGAATACGTTCGTTTGTCCCCGTCCGTCCGTCTACGCAGGCGGAACTCTTGGAACGGGAGTCGCTCATGTTGATGTGTCGTCGCAGAACGCCGAGGAGGCTGCCGAGCTCAAGAAGAGAAGAGCGTTCCGCAAGTTTTCCTACCGAGGAATCGACCTCGACAAGTACGTCGTCCCCGAAAAGTCGATCCGCAGTCTTGCGAGCTCCATTTTTACCTCCATGACGCCCATTTCAAAGCACATGACTGACGCTGGCTTCCTTCTCGCCGTTTAGCCTCCTCGATCTCAGCTCCGATCAGCTGCGCGATGTTGTCCACGCCCGCGCCCGCCGCAGGATCACCCGCGGCTTGAAGCGTCGGCCCATGGGTCTGATCAAAAAGCTTCGGAAGGCCAAACAGGAGGCTAAGCCCAATGAGAAGCCCGAGCTTGTCAAAACTCACCTTCGCGACATGATTGTCGTTCCCGAGATGATTGGCAGCATCATCGGCATCTATTCTGGCAAAGAGTTCAACCAGGTGGAGATTAAGCCCGAGATGGTCGGCCACTACCTGGCCGAGTTCTCCATCTCATAGTGCGTTGACCTTGCCTGCTCTTTCTGTTGATTATCCCCGATGGCTAATTCCCCATGCAGCAAGCCTGTCAAGCACGGTCGACCTGGCATTGGTGCTACGCACTCCTCACGTTTCATTCCGCTCAAGTAAAGACTGATGTTGGGTGGTTACTGCATTCACGGACTGATACGGGCGAAATGGGTCATGGGCTTTGGTAGAACCGCGATGCCTCTATCAATGTCGGTTGACAATGTTAAAACCAGAACATGGTGGTTTGAGTGCTGCACGCGCTTACACAGTTGTGTGCCGCCATGATCTGTAGCCCTCCATGTAGGGTCAGAATTGAGTGCCTGCCGACATATGTACGTACAATGCACATATGTATGTGTGTGTATCGGAGAAATGATGCCATCGCCAAAAGCACCTGCAACGGGCCCAACATTACTCATGAGAGATGAGTGACGCGCGCTGAATCCTCACACGCCATATCAGGAATGCTGAAAAAGAGAAGCCACGATATTTGCCCAAAGAGGTCTTGGGAATGACCAGTGATGTAGCTTCATGATGGATTTAAGACCATTTCTATTGGAAGTGAATCATGCTTTCGAGTCGGCAACTTTTTCAAAGACGGAGAAAATTGAGGGACCCCATGTCAAGGACCGCATCTAGTACAGAGACACAAAGGTCTCAAGAGGACTGCGCCGCCAACTTCTTGGCTTTCTTCTCCTCTTCCTTGATATGCTGCTGCCGGTAGTGTTCGATAACATCGTCGAGTTTCCTCAGATGACCAGCCGGGATATTCCGGGCCCCATAAGACTGGATCGCCCTGTAGTCGGCAACGGATCAACGGATGAAAGGCGACGAAGAGGGAAAGCCGCTTGAGACCTACTCGGGAAAGGAGACGTCGACGTATCGATGCTTATTAGACGCGTTTTCGAACAGATTTCTGTAAAAGCCAGCCTGTTCCATCGTCTTCGTATGCAGCGCGTTGGTCTCGGCCCAGTCGTCCGGCCGGGAGGTGTATTTTTGGATGAACTTGGTCACCGGCGACTCCTCGCCTTCGGCAGGATGAATATAATTGAGAAAGACGATGCCGATGACGGCGGAAACTGTGAGTATGGATCCTTTCTGTGCGTAGTCAAGGCCAGACGGTCAGCATGGTCGCTCGCAGGGCTTGAGCTGATGGTGACATGTGTATTCTCATACGCCGAAAGACTCGTTGACCGGCTCGGGATGAGCCTCCTTGGCGTCGGAGGCGTAGCTCCGGGCCGTTCTCGGAAGGTGGCAGGCGAAGTTTCTCAGCCGTCGTCGGGCGGCGAGCATCATGGCGGCGTCGGTTGGGCAGATGAAGATGGTTCCTTAGGACGTCGTCATCGCGAAGTGGGGGATAAGAGGGAATGGGCCTGGGAGGGCACGTTCCGATTACATAATTTCAACTGATTACTAACGTCGCGGCACCTGGCAAATTTGAAATAGCACCTGGGCATAAATTGACACCGACCCTCCTCCTCACCGGTCCCGATTTTCGCTTTGCTTTTCCTTGCTCAACACATACATATGTAGTACTACGGATAGTATGTACGCATACGGTGCCTCATTAACTGCCTATCTAGGTACACCCCCCCCTTCTCTCCCTTTCCGGGCCTCTCTGCAAGGAACGAACAAGACTATATATATGTATCCTGTGATATCCGCGGCGCAATCATGGGGGGAGGGCGGGGGCGACTACGACTGATGCACGACGACGCACGACATCGACTGAAGAGCTCGTCTTGTGCGACGCTGCACACGCGCCATTGCCTTGGATCAAGTTACGCTGAGGCACGACACGCCAACGCTCATGATACGGTGCTGTTGGCAGGGCACAATGACGGCGACCGTTCGGACTCGGCGTGGCAATACATGCCGTGCCAATCGGGATCCGCTTCGGTCGAGCGCCTCCCGTGCTTCATTCGCTGTGAGAGCATCTGACCGGTCAAAGAAAAAACAAATAGTACGGTAGAAAAAAGGGCGATGGCTATGCGGTATCTTTCAAGAGCTCGCCTCCTCTGCCAAGGCGTCTGCACGCCGACTGGCTGGCGGTTCCCCGAAGCCAATGTGACAAAAAAGCAATCATGGAGACTAGGTGCAAGGGGACCGCACATGAGAACCCTTCCCGGTGAGGAAAAGGTTGCATGATGCCGACCACCATGTCTCATGGCAAAGTTCCAGGAGTCTGGGTACCTTGATCAATGCCCACCCCCCATGTTCTCCGTGGCTTCTCCCCCTCAGTCACGCGCCAAGCGGCGGTGGCTTGCATCTCACGCAGTCGGCGACGACGACGACGACGACGACGAAGAAGAAGAAGAAGAAGAAGAAGAAGAAGAACGAGAAAGAGAAAAACAAGACAATAACATGAAGGCCGGTGATCGCTGGCGACGAGAGGGTACTGCGCCCCGCCTCGTTCCCTGGCGCGCTGCTGCCAAAGTGGTGGGAAGGCGGATCGCTATGAAGCACGAAGCTGATGAGATGGCGACCGGTGATTTCCCCGGGTCGTCCTTTACACTTCCAGCCACCACGTTTTGTTCCTGGAAATTCGCTTCGACGGAGCCGTCCTTTTATGAAGTCATCCGTCAATGCAACAAATTCGACAGGGATCCCGGTAGCTTATGGGAGTTTCGTCTGCTCGATAACATGCGACCCGTCGGTTATATGCTTCCAGAGTCCGTGGCCAGCATCATGTGGGAAGGCACCGGTTTCCACGTCTCAAAGGCAAAGCGCAGAGTGCACCTGATGGTCGACGAGGGCCGCGGCGGCGATGTCGTCGACGTCTGCCGAGACGAATTTGTCGACCTATGCGAGAAGAACGTTGGCGTCGTCGGCGGTCTTGGCAAGTGGCTTGGTGATAAGGCAGATTACCACCCGATCCGCGGCCTCGATAGCCACCTAGCCGGTCTCCAAATGCCGTCACCCTTGCGCGGCGTCTTTGGCATCGTCACCAGCGGCGTCCACATGAACCTGTACACGATGAAAAAGGTCAATGGCCGTCCCAAGATGCACGTCTGGGTCTCGAGGCGATCCGACCAGGTGACGTACGCCGGCAAGCTGGACCAGGTCGTGGCCGGAGCCATGGATCCGGGAGACGCCATGGACCCGTTGCGGACTCTTCAGCGCGAGGCCATGGAGGAGGCCCGACTGGCCATCGAGATGGGCTCTCTCCGGGTGACGGCCGACGGCACCGTCGTCGGCACCGTCGTGCACGGTCCTCTCATCTCCTTTTACGACAGAAAGGACACGACGGCCGGCTGGGAGAGGGGCCAGCTCGAGCCGGGTATCCGCTTTACCTTTGACCTCGAGGTCGACGCCAGCTTCAGCCCCAGACGGGCGGAGCCCGAGACGTCCACCGGATTCGTCCTCAAGGCCGTCGACGAGGTCAAGCGCGATCTCAAGTTACGCGAGTGGAAGCCTAACTGCGGGCTCGTCATGCTCGACTTCCTCCTGCGCAAGGACCAGATTCGTCCCGAGGACGACGTGCGGTACGGTCTCCTAAAGCAGGGACTGCAAAGACAGCTTCCTTTTGCCATTGTGTGACGTGTTTAAATATTATTGCCGGCCATGGAGTTTAGGAAGGACTGGGGGGGGGGGGGGGAAAGGGGTGTTGAAATTTGTTTCGTTCTAACCGCGGCATAAATGCTTCTGTATACATATGGCCATTTAGCGACTGTGAGCTGACTTTATATTGCAATGTCCTTTTCACTGCTACGAGTCCTGAGCGGACCAGAGAATCAAATGGATGCAAAGAAAAATTATGATAGAAGAAAATCCGGAGAAACAATCTTGGGGTGGTTTCACTACTCTATCCTATTCCTAGGGTCACTCTATTTGCATTGCATTCTACAGCGGACAGACGGAGCGGGAAACAGACCCAGATAAAAACAGGGGATGAGGAGGGAGGGGATCGAAGCGCGCAGTCACGTCTCAGTTATTCAAGACTCCCGAGGACAAAGAGTGTTTAGATACATCCAACAGAATGCGGCCGGTGATAGACGAATCGAAATCCGGATGCAGTTGCAGGACATTTCTGTTGTGGAACCTGGGCGTGTTTCGTGTTGGGAGGACGCCATCGTCTGACAGGCCGACGACTGAAGTACCTGAGAGAGGAAAAAGGGGGGGGGGGGGTAAAGATGGTGTGTCAGATGGGGGGAGAGAGGGATTAAGAGAAGGGGAGAACAAGGTGATGATGAAGAGCGATATTGCGGTGGCGTTATTGGGCAACGGGGCTGGCCATGACGGAAGAAGAGGTTGCGGAGGCCGAGACACGGTGGCGTGGAATACAGGCGAGGCAGAGAGAGAGGATGAGGATGAGAGTGAGAGGGTATGAGTGAGAATGCGTTGTGTGTAAGTAAGGATGTGTGTGTGTGACCTCGAGAGAAGAGAGTGGGTGGGAGATGGGGTTTTCAGGCGGGCTTGGCGGCGAGGACGCAACGGTTCCAAAACTGCATCCAGTCAACCACCTTGTTCCCCAGCCGGGCCTCCTCAGCAGCAAAAACGAGGGCGTGGCTGCGCAGGATCTCGTCGAGGGAGCAGCCGAGGTGCTCGTTCTGGGCCTCGGGCGCCGGCTGGCCGTGGTTCTTGACCCGGTCGCAGGCCAGGACGAACTGGCGGGCCAGGCCCAGGTCGCCGCCGCCGTGGCCCAGGTCCTCGCGGCGCGGATGAAAGGTCTCGGACCGGCCGGTGGCGAAGTCCTGGAAGACGATGGTTTCCGAGTCGGCGTGGACCTCGCCGTGCTCGCCGTAGAAGCGGGAGAAGCGGTCGCACTGGCGGGTCGTCTGGGCGGCCATGTGGAAGGTGACGCGCTTGGCCGGCCGGTTGGACTCGGGCCAGGTGATGGTGACGAACTGGTCATCGCAGACGTTGTTATCGGCCTCGAAGACGCAGCGGCCGAACCAGTTGCGGGAGCGGACGACCTGGGGCGGCGTCGTCTCGTCCCAGTCTTCCTCGAGGGCGCGGACCATGGCGGCGGAGCGGTCCTCGGCCGTGGCGTAGTCCTCGATGTCGTGGACGACGATGTCGACGGGCCACTTCGTGTTACCGCGACCGAGGCCGCACTTGTCGCCCAGGTAGATGTTCTTGGCCGAGTACTTGCAACCGACGTCGCCTAGGGGGCAGCGCATGCAGTTGGTGGCGGATCCGGCGGCCGGCGGCTTCCGCGACCGCTTGAAGAACTGGACGGCGCCCGTCGACGAGATGGACTCGGGCAGGTGAGGCTCGCCGTGACCGGGTATCTCCGGGGAGCAAAGGAGCCAGAGCAGCAGATCGATGTCGTGACAGCTCTTGGTCAGGAGGGAGGGTGCCGTCGTCTGGTCGCTGCGCCAGTTGCCCCTGACGTACGAGTGAGTGAAGTGCCACCAGCCGACGGGCTCGGTGTGTACGACGCTGTTGACGTGGCCGATGATGCGGTCCTCGACAAGCAGGCGGCGCAACATGAGATTGTGGGGGCTGTATCGGAGGACATGACCGATGGAGAAGACGGCACGGGGCTGGAGCGGACCGAGGGCGGCGTACATGGCGAGGCAGTCGTCGAGGGAAGTGGCCAGGGGCTTCTCGCACATCATGTGTAAGCCGAGGGGCGCGAGGCCGACGACGACGTCGCGGTGCATCTCGTCGAGGACGCAGACGAAGACGCCATCGACGCCAGGGGGGACATTTGGATGACCGGCAGCAAGGCGACGACGACGCTGCAGCTCGTAAGTGAGGAAGTGGCGCCAGTCAGTGAAGGACTGTCCCTCGAGAGGGATGCCGTCAGGACCCCAGATATGGCGGCGACCGAGCTTCTCGCGCTTGCGGGTCAGGGGCTCGGCAACGGCAGCGACGATGCCGTTTGAGACGCTGTCGATGGCGCTGGCATAGCACTGGCCTCGGGAGCCGGCGCCGATGATGAGGAATCGCGGCGGGTCTGCCGAGAAGGGCGGGCGGGGAGACGGTCGGTCCGGGGCGAGACGGTCGCCGAGTTCGGGGTCTCTGACGCCGACCATGGCATTTAAGAAGGGGGAAGGAGGAGGAAGAGTTGAAGCAGGGAATGGATGGAGGATGGAAGAGGAGGCTTGCGGTTCAAGGGTCGGTCTTAAAGACTGAGACAGAGAGCTAGGGCGGGGGCGGGGGGAGCTTATCTCGCGTGGGTGTGATACTGATACCGCACCTCGTACAAATTGTCTGTCCATAGCGTTGAGCACTGCAGACACGAAGATCCTGATCCTGATTCTCTTCTTCTTCTTCTTCTTGCTCACAGATTCATTCATGGCGGACGAAGAGCCCCTCGTATGGATCGACTGCGAAGTATGTACACTTACACATACATACATACCTAGGGTACATATGTATATACGTGTCTCCGAATCCGCCCGCTGACGATGTTGTCTCGGGCAAAAGATGACAGGCTTAGACCCAGACACGGACGAAATCCTCGAAATCTACTGCCTCGTCACGACAGGCCAGCTCGAGCCCCTAGACGGCGGCAATGGCGACGATACAGGCTTCCACGCCATCGTCCACTGGCCACTCTCACGTCTCGACCAAATGGACGACTGGTGCACCAAGACGCACCGCGCGTCCGGTCTCACAGCGGCGGTGACGGCATCCACCACCACGCCCGCCCAGGCGGCAGCCGGTCTGCTGGCCTACATCACCAAGCGCGTTCCCGAGCCTGGTCGGGCCTTGCTGGCGGGTAACAGCGTTCACGCCGACCGGGCTTTCTTGCGGAGGGAGCCGTATGCGGCCGTGGTTGGTCATTTGCACTACCGTCTGCTTGACGTCAGCGCCATCAAGGAGGCCGCTCGGCGATGGTGTCCTGCTGGCTTGTTGGAGGGGGCGCCGCGGAAGAGGCTGCGTCATTTGGCTAGGGATGATGTGCTGGAGAGCATCGCGGAGGCGCGCTTCTATCGCGATGCCATCTTTGGCGTTGCGCCGGCGGACAGAAAATGAACATGGGTAGGTAGGTTTTTGTGAGGTAGTAGGTGGTAAGTGGTAGGAGGTGATAGGTAATATTTAGCCAGTAGGTTACCCCGTCACTGTGTCTGTACCTGCCTAGGTAGGTGGGTGGTGGCATGGCATTGTCGGCTATCCTTTCTTTCTCCTCAGGGCCTCCTCGGGGCCTCCTCGGGGCCTCCTCACCCATCAATCAACCAACCCTACAGCCCAATCCACCACCATCATAAATAAATCAACAACCAGCCATCATCAACCCTCTACCCGCCATGGACGTCAAGACAGTCTCCCTCGAGCCCTTCCAGGATCAGAAGCCCGGAACGTACGTCGCTTGCCGTCCCTCCTCGTTGGCCCCCTCCTCTTCCTCTTCCTCCTCCCCTCCTCCTCCTCTTCCTCCTCCTCCTCTTCCTCCTCCTCCTCCTCCACCACCTCCCAACCCTAACCCCACTTTCATCCTCATCGTCATCACATCAACCCTGACTCCCTCCCTCCAACAGCTCCGGCCTCCGCAAAAAGGTCTCCGTCTTCCAGCAGCCCAATTACAGCGAGTCCTTCATCGCCAGCATCTTCCTGTCCATCCCTGAGGGCGTCAATGGTATCCTGTCTCCCTACCTACCTACACACCCGCCCTTCCTTTCCTTTCCCATTGGCCTACTCATCACTCTCCAACAGGCTCCTTTCTCGTCATCGGCGGCGACGGCCGCTTCTGGAACCCCCAAGTCATCCAGGTCATCGCCAAGATGGCGGCAGCCTACGGCGTCAAGAAGCTCCTCATCGGCCAGCACGGCATCCTTTCCACCCCCGCGGCTAGCCATGTGATTCGCCTGCGTCGTGCCACCGGCGGTATCCTGCTGACGGCCAGCCATAACCCTGGCGGTCCGTTGTCCTTGCCTCGTTTCCTTGACCTTACTGACGCCCCTCACACAAACCAATATCGACACGAGAACAGGCCCGAAAAACGACTTCGGCATCAAGTACAACCTCGCTAACGGCGGTCCCGCCCCCGAATCTGTCACCGACAAGATATACCAGACCTCCAAGACCCTGACCTCGTACAAGTTGGCCTCCATACCTGACATCGACATCTCTGCCCTCGGTTCCAAGACGTATGGCTCCCTCGAGGTCGACGTCATCGACAGCACGGCAGATTACGTCGCCATGCTCAAGGACATCTTCGACTTCCCCACCATCAAGACCTTCTTCTCCAACCACCCAGACTTCCGCGTCCTCTTCGACGGCCTCCACGGCGTCACCGGCCCCTATGGCAAGGCCATCTTCGAAACGGAGCTCGGCCTCTCCAACGCGACGCAGAATTGCATCCCCAGCCCCGACTTTTCCGGAGGCCATCCCGATCCCAACCTCACCTACGCCCGCTCCCTGGTCGACGCAGTCGACGCCGGAAAGATTCCCTTCGGCGCCGCCTCGGACGGCGACGGCGACCGCAACATGATATACGGCGCCAACGCCTTTGTCTCCCCCGGCGACTCGCTCGCCATCATCGCTCACCACGCCCGCCTCATCCCCTACTTCCGCCGAAACGGTGTCCACGGCCTTGCCCGCTCCATGCCCACCTCGGGCGCCGTCGATCTCGTGGCCAAGGCCCAGGGCCTGGCCTGCTACGAGGTGCCGACCGGATGGAAATTCTTCTGTGCCCTTTTCGACGCCAACAAGCTCTCCATCTGCGGCGAGGAGAGCTTCGGCACTGGGAGCGACCACATTCGCGAAAAGGACGGCCTCTGGGCCATCGTCGCCTGGCTCAACATCATCGCCGCCCTCGGCGTCGAGAAGCCGGCCGTCGTGCCCTCCATCAAGCAGATCCAGGCCGACTTCTGGAAGCAGTACGGCCGCACCTTTTTCACTCGCTACGACTACGAGGACGTCAGCTCCGACGGCGCCAGCAAGGTCGTCGGCGAGCTCAAGAAGCTGGTCGCCGACCCCGGCTTCGTCGGGAGCAAGATCGGAGGTGAGCTGTTGTCCGATTCATCCCAAATGAGATGCGAGCTAAACACCACACCTCTCTGTCTCTCTCTTGTCTCTCCCTTCTCCCCTTGTTTTTCCATCCTAGACCGTACCGTCACCCGCGCCGGGAACTTCTCCTACACGGACCTCGACGGCTCCGTCGCCTCCAATCAAGGGCTCTACGCCTGCTTCTCCTCGGGCAGCCGCATCGTGGTCCGCCTCTCGGGCACCGGCTCCTCCGGCGCGACGATCCGCCTCTACATCGAGCAGCACAGCAGCGACCCGGCCACGTACGACATGGACGCCCAGCAGTTCCTCCGCCCCGAGATATCCTTCGCCACCGGCCTGCTCAAGTTCAAGGAGCACCTTGGTCGCGACGAGCCGGATGTTCGCACCTGATGCCGACGACGACGATACTGTAAATAGACTAACGTATATAAAGACGTGGAAGAGATGAGTTGTGTTTTTTTTTTCTCTTGGTCTTACAAGCTTAGAAGAGACAAAACAGCTACCACGAGAAAATGGACGCCAGTTATGGGTATAAAATCGTAACTTCGTGACATCTTGGCAGGAAGTCTTTTCTCCTTTTTTTCTTCCTGTAGCCAAAGCCTTCAGCTGGTCCGGTCCGAACTGTCCTCGGGAGTCGGCGGAGGGGACCAAAAGACCTGTTCGAACCGTCGGGCGGCTTGCATCCCAGGCCAGGTCAGCGAGAAGAGATGCCCGTTGTGTGCCGGCGCCAAATGAACGAAAAAGGGAACAAAAAATAACGGACACGAGAAGGAGGGAAGAGCAAAAACAAAAAAAAAAAAAAAAACCGCACCTTCATCGGCGACGAAGCGAATCTCGAAAGCGCCTCCGGAGCCGCGACGCTGATTCTGCGGCCGGTACTGGCGGCAGAAGACGTAGAGGTGCAAGTCTGCCAGCCGGACGCGGTGGGGAGAGACGCGGGTGAGCCAAGTGGACGAGGCGGACTTGTGTGTGACTATATGTATGTGCATAGATATATATACGTATGTATGTGTATATATATATATATATATATATATATGTGGCCCGTTTTACATACGTCAGCGTCAGTGAAGACCAAGGACAAAGGTGAAAAAAGAAAAGGGGGGAGAGAAGCTGCAGGCAAGGGGGGAAGAAGATGTGACGTGCCGAAGGCCGTCCAGACCGGACAATGGCGAAGCTCCCCGTCCCAGACGGCAGCGTGAAGTCGATGAGCTCCGGAGGCGCGGTCGCGGTAGACGATGAGCGAATGCCGAAATTCGTCATCCAAGATGCACCTAGTGTTGGCCTAGTGTCAGCTGCAGCTTCGACTTACTTCCTACTCCTCCTCCTCCTCCTCCTCCTCCTCCTCCTCCTCGTCGTCAAACGAAAAGGAAGGCCGAGCTTCAACTCACGCCTGGAACAGCTTGCTCTCGCCCCCGAGACTGCATTCCTCGGGACTGAGACGGATCGTCAGGTTGTTGCGAGCCTTGAGGGAAACAAAGGTAGAGTGCATGAGGACAAGCTCCTCCCAGGTGAGGAAATACAAAACGACCCAGGTCTTGGAGCGGCCTTCGCTCCGGCTCCATCGCTTGAGTCGGAGGCTGCTGCCGTCGCGGTCGATGCAGAGCTCGTGGGCGCCGCGCACAGCGAACCAGGGCGTACCGCAGACGAGTGTCCTCAACAGCAAGTAGGGAGACTGATCTCGCCCATTCACAAAAGCCGTCAAAGATATCTGGTCATCGTTGAAGGACCTGGCGAGCGTCAGGCGTGGTGGGAACCGGTCGAGACGGGTGAGACTGGCAGATTACCTTCGAAACAGCATCTTGGAGTGAAGTGGAATCTCAAGTTGATCCCAAGTGAGATGGTGTCCCAACGACGTGGATCTATGGCGATTAGTGATTTATTAGTTTCTGCCGTACGGGTCTATCCGACGTACGGCTGCTGGCTCCGAAGAGCAGTGCGAGATGGCAAAGGAAGGGAAAATATGCGCTCCGCCCAGTGTATCGTCTATGAGACAGATTAATGATAATAGGCCGAGGCAGCTGGTAAAAATCGACAGCTTACAGGATCCACGCCATGGAGCGCGAACGAGTTGCAAGTGATGAGCTGCCCAACTTGCGTCGGAGGCGGTGCTTCGCAAGTCAGCAACATTTTTCCGGACTTGTCGTCAAGCAACTCACGGATCGACCTCGCCTCACGGAAGCGCATGATCTGGTGGCGAAGCTTTTCAAACACGTTGAGGTCGAAAATCGGCGACCTGAAGCTGTTCAGAGACGAAAGACTGAAAGGGAAAGAGTAAATAAAATTCTTGAGAGACAGGCGCACCTGATGAGCAGGTCTCTGGCCGAGGACAGGTACTGATTGTAAACCATGAAACGGCTCGATAAGGGGACGCCTCCGGTCTCGTTGGTCATGCTATGATACATGTGCCGCCAGCGGTTGATCTTGGATCGAGAACGATCGTCGCGGTGAGCGTTGACGTCCCTCAGGGAGCGCGAGAGGCAGGGCAAGACGACGTTGAGAGGATCGAGGATCAAGGGGACACGGCTCCGGTGGACCTGGGACATGTCTGCCACCTCGCGGAGGATGCGGCTGCCGGCTCGTATCTCGTCGATAACGGCCGTCAGGTGGAAATTGGACTCGTTGAGGGCGTACCGTAGACCCTCGAGCTTGAAGGCGACGATATCACACCGCTCTGCCTCAAGGCAGCAGCCCTGAAGCAGTTGGAGATCGAAGAAGCTGGCCTGGTCCATGGCGACTGACTACCTATGGTCTCATGCTCGGAAGGGTTGAAAGTAGGCTCATGATGGCCGTATTCGGTTTAACAAGAATTATTCACATGAACGGCGGACAAATGTGGGCTTGTAGACTCCGGGGAGGAGGGAGGGAGGTAGGAGGCGCTTGACTGCAGCGGATTGTGATTCCTGCCGAAGCACGGTGCAGCGGGGAGTCGTGACGGAGGGCCCCCGGGTCGGGTCGGTCAGTCAGCCGATGGAGAAGTAGTTTTCTTTCTTCCTCTCTCTTGTGTGTAGTATGTATGTGCGTGTGTGTGTCTATATGTTTGTGTCCGTGTCCGTTCCGTCTGTAGGTGAGAGAGAGAGACAGAGAGAAAGACGAAAGAAGAAATACCCGAAACCGACGGAGAGGCGGAGAGAGAGGGAGGGGCAACAAAAAAAAAAAAAACGGCAGAGCCGATTCGATCGTCGGAACTTCTCATAGCCTGCCACGAAAGCAAGCGGCCGGCGCTAGACACTTGCATAAAGGGCGGACGGGACGCGCGCGGCATCGTGGCTCGCCTGCTTCTGGCTGGCTGGCTGGCTGGCTGACTGCTTTCGTACCAACCTACCATGCATATATATATATTGTACATTTGAAGGTATCCGTAGATTTATCATGTGCTATAGTCAGGTACCAGGTAAGTATGTGTGTATGTATGTGCGTAGCACGTATGATGAGTGATGAATTTGATAAGAGACGTCGACTTCGGTGGCCACAGGGGCCGTCATTGGGTTTTTTTTCCCCCTTGGTCAAGGGTGAAACGATGGTCGGGAGCGGACGGAAGAGGATGGGAGGAGGATGGATGGGAGGAGGATGGATGGGAGGAGGATGGATGGGAAGAGGAGGATACATGGCTCGTCACCTGCTTGTCTTCCCCGATGCTGACTAATCAATAGTACATATGTACACTACGGCCCCTACGGGCAGACAAAGAGAAGGGATTTGTGGCGTGACAATGTGGCGCGATGATGTGGCGCAGCCATCGCGGCATGTCGCGTCCCAGGCCCCAAGTGGTGGGCAGGTAGGTAGGTATACGAACATAAAAAAAGAAGCCACAGCACCAACTGATGGTGATTGTGATAGTTTCGGAGGAGGATAGGTAGGTACGTAGGTAGGTATGTAGGTATCTACAGCTTGTTATCTCGGCGAGAACAGCGTCCTATGTAAAGTCTCGCGCCCGCGCTGTACCTAGAAAAAGGTGAAAGAAAAAAAAAAAAAAAAAAAAAAAACACCATCCCTTTCAGAAAATTGTTGTACAATTGTGCATCTTCGCATTTCATGTCTCGTGGCGCTAGAGTTGATCATAATCAAGGTGCTCACGCGACAAGAGACGAATCCGCATCGCAAAGCCATGATCGGGACCCAGTTCCCTTCGATTCCCGGCATTCAGGAAGAAAAAGAAAAGATGAGAGAGAAAGAGCATAAAGCGCGCATCGCGTTCCGCAGTCATACAACACCAGCCGGCCCAAAATACAAGCGACTCCATGAGAAACGTAACTCTTTAGAGGGCAAGCTAGCGCTGTCTAAGAAGACTCGTCACCCTCAGCCTGCGGGGCGTCTCGGTTAGCTCTTGAGCGTCGATTGATGACTTGGTTACCGTACGTTGTAGGCTTGTTTCTCGTCCTCATATCTCTTCTTGTCGGCAGCGGCCTTTGCCTCGTAAGGGGCACGTTGCTTCTCGTTAAGAGCCTTCCAGCGCTCCCCAAGGATCTTGCCGACTTGACCAAACGAGATGCCAGGATTCTCCTCGCGCACATTCTCACGCTGCTCATTCGCAAAGAACATGTAGGCCGAAAGGCCGCGCTTCGGGGCATTGGGGTCTGCGACTGTTTAGATACTGGCGCCTTTTTCTTCCACGGCGACTCACCTTTCTTGCCACGCCTCTTAATTTCCTTTCCACCACGCTTCCCGGCGGCTGCTTTCGGCATGATGAAGGTGCGGGTGTGCAGGAGACGAAAGAGAGGTGAGGAGGACGATTATGTACGCGAGTTGTAGATATGTGACTGCAACTTGTCCGTTAGGTTAGTGCTTGCACGCGAAGGGATAATAGAATTTCAATTGAATTGTGATCTTGGGGAGTGATGGGGTTAGGGATGGAGGACGCGTAGTAGCTGGGCGCGCGTTTTTTTTTTTTTTTTTTTTTTGAGGTGCACGACCAAGCAGACGAGGGGAGGGAGGGGAGTGTAAGTGAGCGGACAGTCGAAGATAGAGAGCGAGAGAAGGGAGAGAAGAACACCGCCCGTGTGTACCTTCTTCCCGTCTCTTCCACAGGACGCGAAAACGAAGAGAGAATCGACGAAGATGACACTTCCGACTAGGAAAGACGCTCAAGAGATGGATCACGCGCCGTCTCCAACGATATCAAAAAACAATGAAGCTCGCGGGCTGCTGCGGACCCAGAGCGAACGATGAGAGGGGCAAGCGGCCAGAGAGGGAAAAAAAAACGTTGAACGGCTGAGGGGGGTTGGGTGACTTCGACTTTGCAGCCGATAGAGTGTGAAAAGAGGTACTCACCGGCGTGATTTTGGACTCGGTCTGGGAGGGAGTGGTTTTTTTTTTTTTTTTTTTGCCTTCAGGCGGGCGATTTTGTATGGGAGAAGAGGAGAGAGAGGGGAGCGCAAGCATGGGGGAGGGCCAAGCAGCCTTTTTACTATGGGCGACTGATTGCGGGAGTGACCCAGTTGCGTGCGTGCGCTCGTGTAGAGCCGTGTGTGTGGGCAGGAAGGTACCGCGGCACGGCTGTAGGGCGGTACAGTACATACGCACAATACATGCCACATACATACTACATGCTACTACCACCAGTCCAGTCCAGTCCACCACACACACACACACGCACACACACGCACACACACACGCACACACGCACACACGCACACACACGCACACACACGCACACACAACACACTCACTCTCACACACCTCCCTCTTTCGCCTCCTCTCTCCCTCTTTATGCCTACCAACCTACTACCTACTAGGAGTAAGAGTATGTACATACACTGTAGGCAGGTACCGGCGTACAGCGCGACACGCCCTGCACAACAAAGGTACCTCCTCCTGCCTCCCCTGCCTCCCCTGCCTCCCCTGCCTCCCCTGCCACCTCTGTCTCCTCCGTCTCCTCCGTCCCTCTCTTCCTCTTTTCTCCACTCTTTCTCTCTCTGTCTCCCTCTCGCTGTTGCTCAACCCAGCCCGATACGCGTTGGATGTGTGTCCGTACATAAATCCACATTTATGTACATACATACAACACACACGAACAAACCGCTACGTATATATATGTATGTACATGCCTAGGTATCCGTACATACATATATGTATACATACATACATATCTTCCTACCTACCTACCAATGTATGTACGACGCGCTACGGGGCTGGCCAGCTACTAGGTACTTTTCGGCCTGCCGCTCGCCCGCGCGCGCGCAATGCACGCAGCGCATGCCTGCTGCCACCAAATTGGCACGCGCTGATGAGCATGAATGTATGTATGTATGTATATATGTATATACCTAGAAACCTACCTAGGCAGGTAGGTATGTATGTACATATATTCGTCTGTACATACATACATACATACATACATACAAATGTCCGCATGTACATACATACATACATATGTATGTTGTACGTACATACATATGTATGTATGTGCTTCTGGTACTACCAGCAGCATCACCTGTTCCTACTATCCGGCTTCCAACTGCTCTGTCTGCTACTGCCTACATATCTTCCGAGGTAGGGACCTACTGAAATATTCGCACCAACAATTAACTCGCACATTGCTTTCCGCCATGACGAATGAATTTCCCCTTCCGTGTCGGCCAGGCAATAGATCGGGTAGGTAGGTAGCTACCTATGTAGAAGTTAGCTTCACGCCCTTTTACTAAGTACATTCCTACGAGCAGGGATCGCTTCACACTGCGCTACTCACTATTGGTAGGAGATGCCAGTCAGAGGCGAGCCGAGGCGAGGCCAGGCCAGTAATAAGCGTCGCTCTACGGAAAACACACTCACACTCCGCCCTGACTTTATTATTAATGCTGTCGGTCAGTCATACATACACGGCCTGCAGCATGAAGTATGTACATACTTAGGCACATATCTTTCCACCTGTGTATCCGTATAAATAGTGTGCTGTATCCTGTACATATGTATGTACATATGTGTCTATGTATATCTACACACAGACCCAGGTACCCGGCACCTACACATGTACGTATGTACAATTACATATGTACATATGTGTACATACATAGGTAGGTAGGTAGGTACGGAGTGGAACCTCTCCCTCTAGTTGCCTCGCTATGTGTCTCCCTGCTGGTCGTTCCCTCGGTGGTCGACGCCTGTCTAGGGGGAAGCACTGCCGAATGAGGGGAAAGAAAGCTGTAACGCACTGTAACGCCATCTTTAGCCGGTGCGTGAGGCGTGTAGTGGTAACTTGGTAAGGGCCATACCGTGCGTAAGCTACTATGCAAAGTGTGAGGCACGCTCCCCCTCCCCCTGCCCTCACTCCTCCTGTCTCTCCTGCTCACCATCCGTGTAATGTATGTATGTACGAGGCGCGGAGATCGGAGCTTCGAGTTCGCACTATAGAGCAGTCGTAGTATTGTTATCGCCCCCCTACGCTACTAGCACTTTAGATACATATAAAAATGTATCGATTTGGGGGCTATTCTTTGCGCAAGGGTAATAATACGTTATATTAAATGCGGACTGCTCTTAGTCTCGCCTAAGTGCTCTTCCGGCGCAATCCTGACCTCGCAAATTTTCCCCCCAGACGTCTTTTTCATGTGGTCGAACACATCCTCGATTGGAGTTACCAGCGTCCACGCTTCCTTCGTCTGTTGTAGAAGCTTCCCTCCCCAGAGGAGACCTATGGCCTCC
Source organism: Ophiocordyceps polyrhachis-furcata BCC 54312 (assembly GCA_001633055.2). NCBI lineage: Eukaryota > Fungi > Ascomycota > Sordariomycetes > Hypocreales > Ophiocordycipitaceae > Ophiocordyceps > Ophiocordyceps polyrhachis-furcata. The sequence goes on along the minus strand of LKCN02000003.1, from coordinate 1,127,299 downwards.
CCTGAGTGGTTGAAGATGACGGACCCTGAGTCACCGTGTCTGGAAAATTCCGTCTCACCATAGCCCTTAATCATCCATTCGTTGCTTGCTTGCCGGGGCTGCATGTGGGAGTCGTGGTCGAAGAACTCGACGCTGCGGTACTTGCTGCAATAGCCCAAAGTCGAACCTGAAGCGGTGCCAATTTTGTAAAGAGGCTCGTCTCCCCGGGTCTTTTCCAGCCTCGCAGTTGGAGACGGGTGGCGCAGCATGCTGAAGTGGAAAGGCATGAGCCGGATCGGTAAATTTTGTGACATCCACGTGTTACCGCCGGGGATTTGGTTGACGCCCCTGCGCTTTTCGTCGACTTCGAACAGAGCCCAATCGAGTCTCTTGCTTCCATTGGGACCGGTAGGAGTTCGAGCTGCAAGGCCCGAACCTGCCCATAATCTTCCAAGAAGCTGCCTGTCCTGATCAAAATATTCCAATTTCTGCTTCAGGGCTGATCTGATCAAGGGCAAGTCGGGGTCCATCTGCATCGAGACTTGAAGAAGGTCTTGCAAATCTGCAATATGGCAGTTATGACGATATCGGGAGGGACTCTCCAATGCCTGTGCGCGGTTATTTGGTCCAAATCCACGACGATCATAATTCCATATGTCCGTGTTCTGAAGCGGTTTGCCGACCTTGCTCTTCCCTTTCACGTTTTTTTAAAACGAAGCCGTTCAGGGCCGGCCGGACGGCATGGTAATTTGTCAGGGCAAATTTCTTCCACTGGCTTTCGCCCTTACAGGCACCGTCTCCGCCGCTGACGGCACGTCGTGCAGGCGGCTCCCCGCCCGCGCACGCACTCCGCCTCGCCATTATTACACAGATCCCCCACACACGGGGTGCAGAGACAAGCGACCTCCTCGCATTGTCTTCATCGTCCGAATCACCTTCCACGACGAAGGTTCCCATCGCCCGTGTGGGCGTCGTGCCGGGAGTCGTTGACATTGTTCTTCCTTCGCGCTGAGTGCGGTCTGTTGTGGGTGAGTTGCAACAAAACCTCCACGTAACAGCCGAGAGTCGCATATCCGGGACTGCGATACTCATTATCGTCGCGCCGCACATAATGCATCGCGTCAAAGTTGCCACCCAAATTGACCCGATCATCGTATGGTTTCATCAAACTTTCCCAACGACCAAAGCACCCTCAAGCTCATTAATTTCAGGCTTCAGAAGCGGAAAAATGAGCTCGTATGTCGTATTGTACTCTAAATGGGCGACAAGATGGTGGGCAGTATTATCAAGCTGCTCCTGAATGCTGCGGAGCACTGGTGGCCAATACTCTTCGGGGCTGGAGTATAGTACCGAGATGTAGACAGTGATTGGGTTATCGCTAGCCCGCTCCTCGAAACCGAGATGCAACAAGCAAATGCTTGTTACTTGTGACCTTGTGCACTGATTTGCGTCGAGAATTGAATAGACCATGCTCGATATTGCGGGCCAGTCCTGCTCCAGCTGACGATGACCGGGCCGGAGTATTTCCTCATCACCAGCTCTCGGCTCACCATCTCGACCGCGATGTCAGTTCCTCGCCAGGCTGCAGTATTTGTCCAGCCGTCAACCAAGATCTTGAATTCTCGAACCACCTTTTCCCAGATTGTTGGCGAGTTGTCATTCCATGGTGCGACGATGAATACTGTTGCTTGCCCGGTGTCTGGTTCACCAGGCACAGAGCGTATGCAAAATTCCACACCATACTGAAATCGCTCGTCCAGCTCGTCATCATCGCTCCACTTGATATCAAATTTTGCGAAAATTTCGTTTTGAGCAGCGAAAAGTCTGGGGCGAAAGTCGTCGTCGAGCGATCTGATCAACGGGTGCTTGTAGTTGTTTTCGAGAGGCAGTGGACGGGCAGGCGGAGCGGCAACGCGAAATCTCTTATTGCTGATGCCAAAGGTTCCTCGATCGCTCTCTTCTGAGGAATCTGCCTTTTGGCGACGATATCTTGCAGAGGAGCTGTCGGTAGTTGAAGGCGGCGTGGGCAGTCCCGCCATCTCCCGCAAACACGACCAAAGAGCGGGAAGCAAACACGACCAAAGTTGCAGGTATATGTATGAGTCAGAGGTGTTGGGCGTCACTGTCAGAGGGTCTGCTGCGTGTGTGATGATGATGATGATGATGATGATGATGATGATGATGCTACTGTAGATCTGTGTGGTGTGCCCGGGCCCTAACAAGTAGGGCCGGCAGAAGCCTAGGCTGCACAACAAGAGGCTACCGGTAATCTTGGACAGATGCTGTGGTATATCACGTGCACTCGGCAAACGTGAAGATGGACACTCAGATACATAGACACATAGACTAGCACACAATACCACATTGTTGACTATCTAATCAAGCTGACTAATTCCTCAAGGCAAGAATTCGTTGGCCGCATCCTGAAGGGTCGGGATCTTAATCGCCGGAACCTCGACTCCGAAGATCTCGCGCCCGGGGCTTTCCTCCCCCGCTGTAGGCGTCACCCTGGGTTCGTCGTCCATTGTCGTAGGCGTAGGCACCGCCGTGGATTCACTGGGCTCAAGCGTCGCCGTGGGTTCGTCGTCCATTGTCGTAGGCGTAGGCACCGCCGTGGATTGGCTGGGCTCAAGCGTCGCCGTGGGTTCGTCGTCCATTGTCGTAGGCGTAGGCACCGCCGTGGATTCACTAGGCTCAAGCGGTGCCATGGGTTCGTCGTCCTCTGTCGTAGTCGTAGGCACCGCCGTGGATTCACTGGGCTCAAGCGTCGCCGTGGGTTCGTCGTCCTCAGTCGTAGTCGTAGGCACCGCCGTGGATTCACTGGTCTCAAGCGTCGCCATGGGTTCGTAGTCCTCAGTCGTAGTCGTAGGCACCGCCGTGGATTCACTGGGCTCAAGCGTCGCCATGGGTTCGTAGTCCTCTGTCGTAGTCGTAGGCACCGCCGTGGATTGGCTGGGTTCGTCGGCTCTTGACGTCTTCGCAATCACCTCTGCGTCCGGCGTCCGTGTAACTTCTTCTTCGTTCGGCGTCTGTGTAAACATTTCTTCCTCCGGCTCCGGAGACCCTGCCTTTTCGGCCGCGGCAGCGACAGCTCTCTGGGCGACTTTGCCAACCTTGGCGGCGACGTCGACAGCCTTCTTAGCATGCGTCTTGGCCGCTCTCGCGGCTCTTGACGCCTTGTTGAAGGACTTTGCAATCGGAAGAGAAGGAGTATCATTCCTAATTTTAGCGATATTCTTGGCCGCTTCCTCGGCCAAATCAGCAGCCATCGTGGCATTCTTAGCGGCAAGGTCAGCGTTTATTGCGCATGCCTGAACCTCCTTGACAATATTATTAGCCTCTTCGGAGTCATCAGCGTATTCCATGGATTCAAGAGCATCCCTGGCTCCCGCGAGATCACCTCTAGCGTCTTCGAGGGCAAGCTCAGCTTCCGTGGCATGTTCCTCGGCTTTAGCGGCGATGACCTTGGCTTGAGCCTCCTCCTTTTCGAACTGATCGACCTCCTTGTCTTCGCCATACACCACATCTGGCTCAGCTGGCTTTTCGACCGTCATTCCACCGTAGATTACCCTTCCACGGACTGGCGCCTTAACATGTTTCCCTGGATAGTTGAAGTCTTTACGACGAGTGGTTTTATCCTCCGCTTCAGACTCGGGTGCAGCATCTACTTCATCCTCGACAGAGGCCTTTCTGGTCCTTTGTCGAGCACGACGCGGTTTGCCATCATCTTTATCTGCCACATGTGCATCTCGTCGCTTCCTAGAGCTAGTGAAGGACGTTTTGTCGACATGTTCGGCTCCTGCTGGCGAAGTATTGTCGACCCTGCCGGCGCTGTTGTGGAGGATCATGCATTGGACGCTGCAATTTCCGTCGTCCAGGACGCCAGGAGTTTTCGAGGAAACGCCAGGACTCTGTCGCGTAGGATGAGCAGCGACAGGCCCAGCAGCGCAAAGCGCCAGCAGCATCAAGTCTTTCATATGCATCCTTGCCGAGGTGAAAGACGATGGAGAAAGAAGTAAGAAGGTGATAGAAACTGTAGATACTGGAGAAACTGGCCGAAGAATGCCTGAGTGAGATCTGATGCAGATGAACCGATGCGGGCTTCTATAGATATATATATATATACATGCAAACACAGATATTGCTGAGATTGTAGAGGCAAATTTCCCACTTCTCCCTATGGTCGTCCTTGAGATGTGCCAACGCTGTAGGAATGTAGTCACTCATATTTTCCTCCTTTGAACTCGTATCTGATCCTGGAAGAATCCATCCCCCTTTTCAAATATTGCGGCCAGTAGCTTGGCAGAATCATGGCGTGCTAAAGACAGCGATGCGTGAGGCGAGCTGGGGTTGTGGGACGAAGGTTATCGTCCAAGGGGCTGCAGCCTGCAGTTACTCTCGTACCAGTGGATAAAACCCCTTTTCCTGGAACTGCTGGTGCCTATAATAGAAATTGCGTATGATGTATCCCTAGGGGTATAGAGACAGGTTCTTCGTTCAGTGATACTCGTAACTTTTTATTTCAGGCCATATTTCGTTGTAAGAACTCCGAGTTTTCACGGCGCCCTTTTCCCTTATGAAGATTCAGCCGAACACGTAGTTGTGTAAGTAGGCGAGCTGCATGTTGAGTTTCGCGAGTATCAGCGCTACCTGGTCGTTGAATCAAACTCCTATTGTTTTAGATGAAGGAATTCTCTACACGGGTTCCTTATGGCTTGGCAGTGGTTGGCAGGCCAAGTTTTCTCCCCCCTGGATGGTTCGGAGGCCCAGAGGTCCTGCGTTCCCGGAGGCGTAGCAAGATAACCACCGGCAATCGAGAGGACCACAAGAGAAATGGCGTGTTTTAGAATTCTTCATGTTACCGACGGGCTGGGTTGAAAAAATTGGAGTGATGAAAGGGAGAAAAGGACCAGTTCTACACATACATACTAGTAAAATGCAAGATACGAGAGCTCCAAGGGATGGTGACGAGAGCAAGTTACTGGAGACAACTTGCTCCTTCGTATGAACCCCTTTGACGGCAGAAGAGTGAACTTGACTGTCTGTCCCCTTAGCATGTTTAATATACATAGCTTTGATTATTCGCTAGCTGTCTGTAGGATTCACCAGACACAAAAAAGGCAGTATGTATGTATGTTGTAAGTCCGGCTATTGCTTGTATTGATGTATGTACATATGTATGTATTTCTTAAGGATCAGCCTACAGGAATGTGTTTATTGCTGGGCAGGCTCCTCTTGATCGATCCCTCCCCCGGACTGCTAACTTTAACTCCGTACATACAAACAACATACATGTACGTTCACACAGACATACATACATACATATATATGTATGTGTAGGTATGTGTGTATCTATATATATATTGTATGCATGTATGTATATAGAGTTGATTTTAGGCTTTTTATAGCCTCTACCCGCTCCTGACTCGTCCCATCTATACGGGCCCGATCAGAATGCGGACACTAACATGGGATACCTCGTATAGAAGCTGCGACAAGGCCGACTTCGGATGCGGTATTGGACGAAGCCTGAAGGATCCAGAGAACCACGGAACGTCAGACAGATGGAGGGTCGGCAAGTCCATCAATCATGTACATACTTCGCTTTGTCTTCACGAGCTCTTAGTCGATGTGAAAACCGCCCTCGACAACTACACCAGCGTAGGGTCTAGGGGTAATATCTAGCTTGTCACCTTGAGCAGCAGTCATGCTGTCCACTTAGAAACAATACCCTTCTTCTGTCATTCGCTGGGTGACTTTCCCGGGAATACTTTGTGCAATTCGACGTCACATCTCAACCCTACTTCGGCCTGCCTGCAACAAGTTTCTCTAACAGCGCCAAGGCAAAACCCAACAAAGTATTTGTTTGCTCTTTCAATCGTAACTATCATCGCCGAACGAAACAGATGGATGGGCAAGGAGAGAAGAAAGGCCAAACAAAAGCAAAAAGGGTATAAGCGCCGCAGCTGTGTCTCAAAAGCGGGTAACAAGGAAATGTCAAGGCTCAGTACGTTTCGCCCAGATCGCTAAGTTTCCTGCCGCCCGTGGCAGTGTGCCTTCCCATGGCAGACTCCCGACCCGCTGCAAGTCCCGTGCCCGTGTGCCTACCTCCACTTTGCCGTCTGGCGCTCGGCGTCGGTATGCCGCTGGCCGAGGCCGGGATGCCGTAGGTGCCAGCTTCCGTCTCGAGTTTCGAGTACGTCCCTCGCCGACTGGGTGTCCGAAAGTCCTCCTCTTCTCCGCGCCCAATGCTGGCCGAATGGCTGTGGGTCGATCCACTCATCGACGATCGAGGCCGTCCCAGCGGCGTCCGTGTCCCGGTCATAGATGTCCGCGACATGGGCCGAGGTGGGGGCACCCTATCTGTCCTGGAAGCCGGCCTTGCTTGAGACGAAAGGCTGGCACGAGAACTCGGCCGGCTCATTTCTGACTCGGGACCTCGGTTCGGCAACGGCCCAAAGGAGAGCCGACTGACACCGGACGTACTGAGTCGCGGAACATGGCTATGACATGACGCCGTAGCACGCGCATTGGTTGGGGTCGCGTCCTCGTCGCCGACCATCGACGAGGCTGACGAGGCGGCAGCACGCCTCCGATTGCGAATCGTCACCGTCGACGGCATGTGCTGTCCGAGACTGGATCCTCTCGGCGATGCGCGCGGTGACGAGCTGCTCGCCGGCGCCGGCAGCTTTGACCGAGCCGACTGCACCCTGGCCTCAAGCCGCTGCATCTGCGCTGTAAGTGAACGAATGTGCGACAGGGAGTTTGAGGTGGAAATCTTGTGCGCGGCCGTGGGACGCGATTTGGGTGGTCGGTTGGACGGGGTACGAAGGCCAGCGCCCGCACCAGAGATGCGGCTTCCGGGCGGTCGGACGGGGACCGTGGCCGGGGCTGTGCCCATGGACGGGCGGGATCGCGGCTTGGGCGTCGCGTTGCCGTCCAGCGACGGCAGTCGTGACTTGCGCGACGGCCTGTCTGTGGTTTTGCCTGCCGTCGCCGTCGTCCTGCCCGTGTTGTTCGCGTTCCGCGCAGGGGCCGAAGCGTCGGACATGGGCGGAGACGGCGGGTCGGGCACGTCTGAGGCGCGGGACCGAGCCTTGGTGACTTCCGGAGGCGTGGTGACAAGCGGCGAGCTAGCAGCTGAGTCCGGCGACTCCTCGGGGTGCTTGTCGAAGGTGGGCGAGCCCAAGACCGACAGGTCAGTTGATATAGTCGAAAGGTGACGAGACTCGTGTTTCTTGATCTTGTCCTGCATCAGCTCTGCCTCGATCTTCAGGTCGGCCAGTTCCTCGCGTAGACGTTGCGAGTCGATGCGTAGCTGCTCCCGCTCCTGCTCGCTCGCCCTGATTTCCTCCTCCATCATGACTCCGCGCTCGATTGCCTGGTTGTACTTGGACTCCATATCCTCAAGCGATGATGACGTATTGCGTGCCTGACGTTCAAAGTCGTCATTTGCCACTTCGATGTCCCTCAGCCGCAGTTGAAGCGACCGATTCGAGTCTCTGAGAGTCGTAATCTCCTTCTCGAGAGCTGCCTGAACCGAGCTGGCCTCCGTCTTCGCCTCCCTGTGTTTCCTCTGTGCGATTCCGACGGTTAATTTTTCACGGATTTGACGCTTCAGCAAGAGGAAGCTGAGAGTAAAAATACCTTCCATTCCTCTACCTCGAACCCCAGTGCCTCGGCCCTTTCTTGAAAGACCCTTTCCTGCTTTTCTGCGCGCTCGATATCCTTCTCCAGCTCCTTTTCGAGTTCGCGACTAGATTCTCGGAACTCGGCAAGTTCGGACTCGAGCAGCTCGTACTGCGACTTGTACCAGGAGAGGGCATCCTCGGCGCTGGTAGCCTCGCCGGGCGGCGAGGACGGCGGCTCAGCCATCGCGAGGCTTGGGTATTTCCGACGCAGCCAGTCTCAACGGCCCTCCCATAAGCACGAGCAAGTGGAATATGGAGGATAGCGCGGGTTACGTGGCAGCGAAGCCGGTCAGAGGCATGAATCGTAAACAGAGAAGTAATCTTAACGACCTATGCCGTCTCAGCCGTCAGTCAGCAAGTCCCAGGCCGTCCCGGAGGAAGTCTAACACTCCAACACACTCCTCCCGTGTCTTCTGACCGTGTCTGAGGCGGAAAGGCGATGCTGCGGCCGACGAAGCCCCTCGTGACCAAGGGAGGGCGAAGGGATGGAGAGGCGTAGCACGTGCCGCCAAGAGCTCCGCGGATGAAGCGCCGTCTTCTAACAAGCAAGACTTTTTTTCTTCTTCGGATTTCTCGTGGAATCGCTCTCCACCTGTCGTCAAGGCCGCTGTTTGTCGTGGACCGAAGTGTTTGCGCGCCGAAACTGTTGATGGATGGTTAGTTGTACATAACATTTGTAACTGCCTAAAGCCAAGCCGAATCCACCACCCCCTCCCTCTTTCCACAGGTGACAGGAGGTTCACGTTGGTGTACTAACAGTACCGTGTAGCCTGTAGGCCGGAGCCATGCCAGCAGTGCAGCTGCATTAGGCTTAGCGCCTGGCGTCAAGGGCAACGACAGGCGGGGGCATGATTCTATGAAAATATGACTAAGATCACGTGCCATCGCTCGTTCCGCCGACGGCAGCATAAGAGAGGACAGACAGGACGGGACGAAACTGCACGCGGCCTGCGAGCGAGGTCGATTGCGGATGATGGGATCCGTATGGCCAGAGGCTAGCAGTAAATTGAAGAAAAGCTCATCTAGAAACAGACTAATACGTAGCGTCTTGGCGCGAGACCGGGTCTCACCTCGCAAGTACCGCAGTCTACTACTATACTACCTGTGACCTGCCCGCCGCCGCCGGGCATGGAGGCAGGCCTGACGAGGGATGTTTTTTTTTTTTTTTTTTTTTTTGCTACGGACGTACGGTTTGTACAAGATAGAAACAAGAAGAAATAATTAGGCCGGCGGTAGCCGCATGTAAAGGAAAATGGCACCATTATGTCTATGACGACGAGCCAAAGAAGCGAGGGGATCGTGCCGAATTTGTAGTCTGTCCCGTGCCAAACGTGCCTTCCTCGACTGCCCACCAGATACCCCTCGGTATGACGTGTGTTACGACTTACGACTTACGACTTACGAGCTCTACCATCCGTCAGCCGCAGCCGCGTTCTTCCCACGTCATCTTGAAGAAAACCAGCATGCAGTGCAAATTCGACATCAAAGGACATAAGATGTATTTTACTGGCTGCTTCGCAACTTGACGAGCCTGTCTATGTACTACCATTTCGTCTGCAGCCGTTTACGCACTGCGCGTCAACCATCCAAGCCATCACAGCCTCGACCTCCCGGCCCCCCACGCCCGCTTGGCTCTGCCGCCCCCCGCTGCCGTCATCCCAAAGTTGTGCAGCCGCTCTCCAATCAGATAAGCCTCGTCGCGTATGCCGGCCCTCCAACCCCTGAAAACTCTGGCCATGGTGATTGCCTCCCTGACCACTAAAACCGCGAGGGCCGCAACGGGATAAGAGTGTCGATAAATCGCGGTCAGCTCGCCAGCTCTGGCGGTTCCTGTCAAGTTGACATCGTTACCCAGCAACTCCATGCTGATGAGGAAGCTTGCCATCATCGGTGGCCCGAAAATTGCCATCGCCGCCGTCGCCAGTCCAGGGATCACAAAAGCTCTCGTCAAGATGCCAATGTCCGGCCGAAGCCAACCACGGCGCATCATGACACGCACCGCCAGCGCCGCTCGGCTCTCGGGAAACAAGGACGACACCATCCTGGTCCCGAGGTTCATATAGAGAAGCCCCAACGTCCACGCCTGAATGACGCGGATGGTGTGCCGACCTCCGTCACCTGCCAGTTTCGGCACAGATGCCGTCGACGGGGGATTCATGTACGTGTGCAGTGGAATCGTGATGTACAGCTCCATCAGTGTAGATGACAGGAGCGGGAAGACGATGAGCATCATCACGTAGGCGTACATCAACTTTGCGCCGCGTACTACTCCGGACGAAGCATGCCCGAGAACGTGCCCCCTGATCACATCCGTCCATGTCTTGCGCGCCCAGGCCCGGACATCAGCCAGAATGTTCTTGACACAGAAGATTGTGTAGCTTGCAGTCCCCAAAACGTAAATGCCGATGCTGAACGCGTAGATGTCGTTGGTCCGGATGTGTTCGGGGATTAGCAGCTTAAACATCTTCCGCCCCAACGCCAGAGGTGCGATGGTGATGCCGACGCCCGTCACTGCCGCGAAGAGCCAAATGAAGAGAATGAAGAGAAAGATCCTGAAGCGAAAATTTGGCGGCGTGTAGACCACCTGGTACTGGTCTGACGCGTATATGTCGTTATCCGTCTTGCCGTCCTTGCGGCGGCCGAGTTCCGTCACGGGAAGCAAGACAGGCTTCCCCTTGGGGATGTTGACACGGTCCGATGCCGGGGCCCGGACGAACCGACCACTTCGCAAGAGCTGGCCTGAAGTTACCAAGTGCTGCTTCCTCCGACGCAACTGTCTCTCCTCTCGGCTGGACAGTGGTCGGTTGGGCTTCACGTCGCCGCCCTCGAACGTGTCGCGCCAAGTCTTAGGAACGACCTCGTTCTGCTCGCTGAGCTCGAGAAACAATTTTTTATATCTCGGGATGCTGCTGGCCGTTTCGGCACCAAGTCGAAGGGTGCCCTCTTCATCAATCCGACGTTCTCCGAAAAGGAAGAAGGTAAGTCGCAAGCCGCGAGCACACTTGCGGAACCACCACGTGTACATGGCATGTAGCCCGTCGCCCGGCCTGAGAACCTTGACCGCCTGGGGCATGAGGAAGTTGTAGAAAAGGAGATCCACGGGGAATTCCAGGACCGGCTCGTTAGAAGAGTAATGGATCGGTAGCACGCTGGGCAAGGCGTATGAGAGACTCCAGACCACGCCACCGAGACAGACGATGACGAGAGCGCCGTAAACGAAAGCTGAGAAGAGAATCTTTCTCAGCTGCGTGGCTAGACTCCTTTCCAGCACATCGCGGATAGGATGGAATTCGGGGTCGTCTGGATCCCTGATGAAATCTATGCGAAAATTTAGCTCAAGGTAATCGTTACAAGGAAATAGTCATTACTCACAGAGCACGCCGGGTCGCATGATTTTGCGGCACATGGAGACGAAGAGAGCAAAGTGAAACATGTATCCAGTCCCCACAAACCAGTGAACAAAGATCGACGTCAGGGGAAAGTTATACGTAAAGAGGATACGCGACTTGATTGTCGTGTTCTCGAAGAGTGGCAGGAGTGCGGCGTCGAGAAGAAGTCCACAGTATAGCGGAAAAACGAGCATCTCGATGCTGATGATGACGATGACTTTCATGATGCCGCTGGCTTGGTGCAACGTGTCAATGATCCCGGCTTCCCAAGCTTGCAGCACGTTGTTTCTTGAAAAGGGGGTACCCCTTCTCAGATATAAGGCGCCCATGGCGAAGATGGTCAGGTATCCGGCGAGGATGGCCCAGAAGCGGTCGATGCCGGGCCAGTATGCCAGGTCCGGGTCGACTGCCACGCGAGCTTCCGTTCGGCTGAGATCGATGACCCATGAGCCGGGATCAAAGACGATCGACAGAGCGGCCTTGAAGTTAACGGCAGCAGACGTAAAGGCGGATGCCGCCGCGGCAACAGACAACTTATCAACCGCGTAGAAGCTCGGTGTCATGATCGAGCCGATGCAAGCATCAATATTTCCTAGAGCCGATGCTACGGATCTCTTGACGGTGTTTAGGGCTTCGTGACTAATTGCCGAGAAATTGTGCATCTCCGAAGCGGATATTGGAAATTCCAAGAGGGCATAATCCATCACTCGCGTTCCGGCCCCGGTCCAGAGTCCCCATGATGCTTTTCTCGCCACGACGATCTTGGCTGCCAGCGGCCCGCCCTCCAAGCTGGTGAGCATGTCAAGGAGGTTGAGGACAAACCAAGAACTCAGTCCACCAAGTATGACGACGGCATCCTGCACAACCTTGGAGATCTCGAAGAAAATACGGACAACCTGCATCGGGTTTGCGACGATGAAGAAGGTAATGCGGCCGGTATTGTAAGGAATAAAGATGCAAGCAAAGATGGTAACGGATACCAGAACGGCACAGAATATGGCGTTTTGGAAAAGACCGGCGATGGGCCCGCGCATTCCTATAAGCTCCATGACGCCCTCGAAGTCCTCCAGGTCATCCAAAGCTTCGGCATCCAGGCCAGCTCCGGCGATGGCGCCTTCGACATCCCCGACTTCACCATCGCCATTCTCATCGGCACCTTCGACCATCGGAACGTCGACCCAGGGATCATCGTCATCGTCGGCCTCGTCGTCATCATCGGCTTCGCCAGCGATTTCTGCATCGCCCCCGTTCAAGTCTTGATGTTCCTCAAGATCGCCCCACATGAAGTGAGCCACACGGTCAACTAAGCCTGCTGGCTCCAAGCGGTCGGGGGCATTGTCGTCGATCAAGGCTTGCTCCTCCAGCGCAGTGCCACGGGGAGACAAAGTCTCACTGGGATCGCCATCCGAGGCATGAGCGGAAGCTGCTGCACTATTGAGGTTTGAACTCTGATCAGTTGAAGAACCTGCAAGGTCGTCAGCCTTTGGGGGCGACGGCGTGCTCGGGCCGATAGCCACGGCAGATGTAGGCAGTCGAATTGAATCACTCTCAGCAAGTCCGTCGATCGGCAAGCGGGAGAATGACCAATTGTTGCTCCCTAGTGAGTTCGTTCCCGGTTGATGAACAGGTCCGTCCGAGGCGGCGCGCCTCCTTGACGGCCCTTCTGAGGCGGCGCATTTTCTAGATTGGTCGTCTTGTAGTTCGAGACTGGGACTCGGCGACATGATCTCCTGCGCCCTTTCTTTTCCCTTGGACGACCCGTCCGTCATGTCGACACCATCCAATTCTTTGACTAGTCCAGCCTCCGCCGGGGCTTTTGAATGATCGTCCTGATTTCTGTTCAACGAGACACCGAAATCAGACTCCCGGCTCGATTCCTCCGCATTGCTTGGAGACGGCACTTGCGACTCGTTACCCGCCTCAAAGCTGTCGTGGCCATCTTTCTCACACGAGGCATTCCTGTTGTTCTCAGGTTCAAATTTACCACTACCTTGGTGACAAGTTGAAGCGGAACCAAGTGCGTTGATTCCTTCGTCACCGTCGTCGGCCTGGGTCGGGACATCTTGGCTGCCATCCGTGTTCATTTTGGCCACAGAAGCTTGATCCGATTTGGCGGGCTCGACATTTATGCCGTGGGCAGCATCCGTTCTTGATTCGTCATCTCCGGGGGAAGCCTCCGATAATGGTGCAAGCAGCGGCCGATCAAGGTTGTCAGACGCCTCGTCATCGGTATCTGGTCTATGGGGTTGTTGCGGTGGTTCGACAGCCGCGGCCTGGGCGACGATATGGCCTTCCGGGTGCAGCTCGTTTCCCGGGCCCCCGAAAGCGGCACGCATGTTGATCTCGGGCTGCTGCTGAACGACGTAGTCTCGAACTAAGATGACGAGTATAAAGCAGATGATGACCAAGACAGTGATGACCTGTCCCTCGAGTACCGTCACCACAGTGCGGTTCAGGGTCGGGCTTCGAGTGAGGTCGTGGAGAAATTGGACGTTGCCTAGAAGAGACGGAGATGCGGCAGTGGGGGAAAAGCCGTGACTGTCCGCGGAAAACAAGTTGGATAAGTTGTAATTAGCTCGGGTGTCGGGGCGTCCAATTTTCATAGGTAAACCCAGCGAGCCGAACAGTATGCGTAGGATATAGTCAGACAAATCTTCACGGTCAAAACCCTCGAGTATGGCGGCCGCCTCGGTCGCAGAGGTGGTGGTAGCGGCCCACAGCGGGCTGGCGGGACAAGTGTTGTTGGAGCCGGAAAGCCATAAGTCGGTGCCGTTATTTCGAGAGAGGATTGAGCCAACTCCAAGGCCCTCGTCACTGACCCAGAACATGAAGGACCACACGGAGCGCATGAAGTAGGGCAGCCAGCACGCCCAGACGCTGATGGTAACGATGGCGCGCAACCATGTTATCAGGTTCCGCAACAGATACCTACCCATGTGCTCAACGAAGACGTGAACGGGTAAGGATTTTGGCATGTCGGGAGCATAAAGCTTGGTGAAGCGGAACGACGTCTTGCAAAGCTCGCAGTATTTCTTTTGAGAGTGCGACAGCCACTCCATCAGGCAGTCCTGATGAACATATTTGATGCTGCCGCTGCATTTGCAAGGGTAAAAGAGCGGCTCGGAGGCGGTGCCTTCGCCGCGGCATATTCGACAGATGGACGGCGCGACGTCAACCGGCTGAGCGGCAGCTCTGGAGCGGCCATGGGGCTGAAGGGCTTTGTGGCGCGAAGCATGGTCCGGCGGCCTGTTGTCGGCCATGAGGTCGGCCATGGATGACTGGAAGATTTATGGCAAGGAGGCCGCAAGAGACGTCATTCGACAGATTTTTTTTATCCTTGTTCGTCGCTGCCGCCTACCAGAGGGGCGTTGACGCGATGAGCCTCGATGAGTCGTCTCCGAAATCGGTAAGGGCGGCAGCAGACAGCGTTGGTTCGAAGAGCGACCGACGAAAGGTTTCGAACAGCGCGCGCGAATGACAGAAACAGCGGGTTGAAAAGGGCGTGGCCCATAGAGACGAGTAGGTCGGTACCTACTAGTAGTAGATAGAAGGCTTTGGCTCAGAGCAAGTAAGCCCTTGGCAGGGTTAAATGGATGGATGCCCAAGCCTGCTTCCTCAAGAGTCAAGGCACAAGAGTGAAGAGCTGGTTGAGTAGATTAGATACCTAGTTGAGCCAAGCCAGTCGACAAACTCTGGACACTTTTGACTCGATGGCGTAAGCGTTTGAGGCGATTATCTAATGCAGGTAATAAAGGGGGAGACACAGGGGGCCCATAGCTTGAGATAAGCGTTACTTCTCAGCAGCCCAAAACCTCGCCGTACTCATGTATCTCCTAACAGATCACACGAGATGCTGATACCATGCGCTGTCAGTGGTGAGGGGCAAGGGTCTCGGGACAACGCTCCTCGGGACAACTTGGGGCTTTTTCCAGCCACGCTTGACAGCCTCGCCTGCTTTTGACCGATCTGCGATTGCGAAACAGGATGAGAATGAACGTCCGACGTCATCCTTCCACAGCATGTACATACATACCTACATACAAGAAAGAAAAGATAGCAGAAGCGTCGGCCAAAGAGAGTCAATTTAGGCCACCCAAAAAGGGGGTATAAAAAGGATGATGTCCATCGTAAGTCTGACCCGGCCAGTACGTGCCAATTTAAACCCCAATTAGGCTCCCCAGTGCCTGCCTCTACAGGCCGCCACCAAGTTTTTCACCTATTTTCAGCAGCAGAAGAAGAAGAAGAAAAAGGGCTGCTAGCCAGTCTCGCGATCCTCGCAGAAGAAGAAAAAACAGGGGCACGACAGGCCCAAACCACACACACGGCATCAACGGCCGGAACAAAGGCACACAGGCCAGACAGACAGACAAACAAAGGGCACTCCGGCCTAGGCACAACGACCCAAAAGAACAGGAAAAAAACAGAGGTATCGGCGGCAGCGGCAGGTATTCTTCTCTCTCAAAAGCAGTAATAGCAGCGCTATCAGCAGCGGCGGCAGAAGGCGATTATCGTCGGTAGCAGTAGCAGTAGCAGTGCCGGCGGCAGCGGCAGAGAGGTATCGTCATCGCCTTCGTCAACAGCGGCGGCAGCAGCAGCGGCGGATATCGTAAAAAAATCATCGCGATCAGAAGGATTAGGCCGACGCCGAGGGCTTTACGCCCCCTGTCTCGGTTACCAGAAAGAAAAGATAGCAGAAGCGTCGGCCAAAGAGAGTCAATTTAGGCCACCCAAAAAGGGGGTATAAAAAGGATGATGTCCATCGTAAGTCTGACCCGGCCAGTACGTGCCAATTTAAACCCCAATTAGGCTCCCCAGTGCCTGCCTCTACAGGCCGCCACCAAATACATATGTACATACACATAATGTATGTATGTACATACGTACGTATTTCTCCGATACAGAAACGGATGGACGAACTCAACTTCGAGCCCCGACTCCGCCGGAGTTCTCTCATCTTTGTTACCGGCAGACTGCAGTAACCGTTAGAGGCTGTTACACTTACTTACAGCCAGGTGTAGCGCTGGGTGCCTCCCCGTTTCCTCTGCCAGCACGGACACAAACTACCTCTACCTACCTACCTTCCTGGTACAACATTGAACACACACACAACGCAGCCTCGTGGGCCGTGCCATTCCCCAACCAAAAGCCTTCTCCCCCCTTAAAAACATCTCACCGGTTTAGAAGAGCCTCTCCCCCCCGGCTTAGTCGATCGAGACCCCGGTCCTCTTGGTCGCGCAAAGCGTCTATTTCCCGCCCATCGTTAGGGCCGGATGATCGACTCTGCGGCGCCACAACCACTTCCCGCCGTTCGTTAATTTGCGCCGCGCGGCCCCCGACGCGCCTCGGATAAGCTTCACCTCCGACTTCAGTCGTCCACATCAACTTTTCCCTCAGCATGTTTGACTCCGGTGTCCTGTCCGCCCAAGGCCCCCGCGCTGCCAATGGCAAGCTCAACGGGAAGCTGACCAACTGGCCCAAAAGAGCCAAGAGACGCCGTGGCTTTTTCTCCTGGGCTTCAAACCTCGTCGCCAGGTGGGTGCGCGTGTCACCCCGCTGTTGTTCCACACGCCATCTGACCACTCACTCGCAGATTGGCCATTTGGTCGGCCATCCTTACCTTGTTATTCCGCTGTCCCCCTTCTCTCGAAGCTTGCGACGAGACCTCGCCTTACATTTGCAAGAACTACTTTCTCGCCAAGAACGTCGTCGCTCCGCGTATCCAGCCCTACTATCATCGCTATGCAGCGCCATACGTGCACATCGCCAAGCCCTACTACGATGCCCTCGACGGTCATGTTCTGACACCAACTCGCACGTACGCGTTGCACTTTGGCGCTCCTTGGATCAACCGGGCTCGCGGCTATACCTGGTCTCAGTGGGAGATCAAAGGCCAGCCTCGGCTGGCACAACTGCAAGCTCTGTCGGCGGCCTACTACGATCGTTCGATCGCGCCTCATCTGGCTCAAGCAGGCCGCATTGTAGAGCCCTACTACGGCACTGCGCGGAGCAATCTGCTGCAGCTCTACTACGAGTACGCCATACCTAGCTACGAGCTCGTCCATCCCCATGCCGTGCGAGGTTACAGTGTCGCTCGTCAGTTTGCATCGAATACAGCTTTGCCCGCAACTTACTGGGTATGGAACAAGGGCAATGTCTTTCTCGAGACGGCCGTCTGGCCGCAACTTCGTTCGCTTTATGTCGAAAATGTCGAGCCGCAGCTAGTTCGTATTGGCGAACGTCTCGGGCGATATAAGAATAAGGCTCAATCCAAGGTGCTACATCAACAACCATCTTCAACGAGGTGAGTAAGACTCCGCCTTCAGCAGTCCGCTGGCTTGCATTCTTCTTAACACGGGACTACTAGTTTCTCCTCGAAGCCAGAGGTATCCTCCTACAAGACGACACATCCCGACTCCACGCCAGGATCTTCAGCCGTTGAGGACAGCGTTGTGCCCGACGGTTCGGATGGCTCTGCCTTCCAGGATAACGGTCCCAAATACATTCATCCAGTGGAGCCACCGACAGCACTAGAGAATGAGGACGCGGAGGGTCGGGCTGTCCGCGAAATGGTCACCAATGACTTGGAGATCTGGCAGGAGAAATTCATGAGCCAGGCCGAAGAGAAGGCACATGAAATCGAGGACCGCGTTGACGCAATTGCCCGAAGAAACATGGAGTTGCATATATACACGGCCGGCAAAGACCTTCTGGAACAACTCCACTCGACGGTCGAGTCCGAAGTTGAACAGCTCAAGCGAAACATCATCAGCATAGTCAAAATGAGTGCTGAGGATGCGCAAGATAGCGCGATTGCTGCTGTGCGATCTGCCGGTGTTGCTGTTAAGAACAGCGCTCAGGCAATACGTGAGTGGCGTGAAAAGTTTGACGCTCAGCTCAAAGCAACAGTTCACGATGATGTCGAGGAATACTTTGACATCCTCGACGAGACCAGGAGCCTTGCCTTGCAAAAGATTGGTATGAAATGGGCTTGGACCAACGGCGTTTCGTATCATGACTGGGCCAAGTACCACGAGCTGAAGAATGCGCTCACGAAGTTGACGGACGATTTGAGAGAATTGGTCGTCACTCACCCGGGGCTGGTCGAGGCTCAAGATGCTTCGGCTCATGTGGAGGATGAGGCCATGACGATTGCTGCCGATGCCGCCAGAGAACTCGCTCGCCTCAAGGACGTAGCCCGGTGGAAGATCTTGGCCGGCGACTCGACCGACAGTTTCGACTCTGAGCTGATGAAGCTGGCCGCCGAGAAAGCTGGGGAAGGACCAGCCGAGAGCCAAAGTCCGACTGATCATGGGTCAAAGGAAACACTTGGCAAGGGATTTTCGCCGGCAATGAAACCGTTGGATTCTGTCGGGGAAACATGGCCCTCTACGGCAGCACACTCTTGGTCGGAGGAGGCGAACCACGTTAGCCAGGGTCCTAATCCGCCAGCGTCTGGTCGACCTGGAGGGGTCAGCCACGAAGGGCATGAATTCGACAAACAGAAAGTCTCATTAGAAGAGAAATCCGGCAACACGGCAAACGATGACGAGACTGTCGATATCGGTGGGCATTGGTCTCTCCTTTGGGCATCGTCGGCTAATATGGCGCCAGATGTTTCGGAGCAGACGCCAGCAGCTGAGCTTGACGATTCGCACGACGACGAGGCAGATGCAAAGACGAGGCCAAGCCAAAGTGGCGCAACAAGAGTCAACCGGGTCGCGTTTGGCGCCGCCGCGCAGGAGGTTTCTAATCGTGGCCCGATCTTGGACAAGGTCGGCGAGCCTGACGTCTATGCAAGCGCCACGTCTGCGGCCCAAGCTGCATATTCCAGCGCCGTGGCAGCAGCATCCGACAGGTATTCAAGCGCTCTGTCGGTGGTATCTGCTCAGGTATACGGCACGCCGAATCCTGTCCACAAGCAGCTCATGGCTTCTGTCTCTGCCGCCTGTGGGAACGCCGTCACGGCTGCCAGTCAGAAGCTCGACAAGGCCGTCAGCGCCGCCTCGTACGGAGTATATGGGGAGCCCACGCCGACTAGTGGGCTCGGGTCTTTTGGCTGGGACAAAGTCGAGTCCATAGCGGCGCAGAGGCTGAACGAAGGACGACTTTGGGCCGAGGTCCAATACCAGAGCGCATTGATGGCTTTAGGGATGGCGACAGCGACAGCGAGTCCAACTGCGTCGGTCGACAAATTCGTCGAGCAAGCCAAGTTTCGCTATTATGCCGGTATTGGCATCGCGCAGGATCGGTATACGAGCTTCCTCTCTGCAGCCTCGTCAGCCTGGTCGTCAGTCACGCCGACGTCGAGGCCGACCGGATTGGTGGGATCTGCTTCATCAGTCGCATCAGTGGCCAGCGAATCAGCTTCGTCTGCTGCACAGGCAGCAGGCTCGGTGGCGCAAGCGGCTGGGTCGGCAGCACAGTCTGCCTATTCGGCTGCGACGGAGAAGGTGGCATCGGCAGCACGAGCCGTCGAGGACTCGTTCTCGTCTGTCGCGGACGCAGCAAGCGAGCAGATGTTCCTTGCCGGGGCCGCCATCGCCGGCACGTGGGACCAAGTAGTGTCGGAGTTGAGCGTTCAAGTATATGCAGAACCGACGGCCATCGGGTGGCACGACCGGCTGTTGGAGGGCGCTGGCTCTTACGCGTCCTGCGCGACAAAGACGGCCGCTGACAAGGCCGGAACGGCAACGGAGGCGGCATACGACGCTGCCGACGTGGCTTCTTCGCAAGTTGCAAAGCAATTGGGCGCTGTCAGCAAGATTGTGTCCGAGCTTATCAGCGGAAGAGAACCGGCCTTCAGCGAGAGTGTGCTCTCCCGTCTGGGCGCTATCTACGCCACGGCTTCTGCCAGCTTCGGCAGCGTCGCAAGCGAGGTCAGCGTCTCGGCAGCTTCGGTGGGAGAGAGTGTCCGGGGCGCTGCGAGTCAGGCCACCAAAGCCGTTAAGGAGTCGATCCAGCAAGGGAGAGACGAACTTTAAGATGGGATTTTTTTTTTTTTTTTTCAACGGCCGGCTCCGACTTAAACTCGTG
>LKCN02000003.1:1065673-1105155 GCA_001633055.2 Ophiocordyceps polyrhachis-furcata BCC 54312 | reverse complement strand
AAAAAAAAAAAAACAGATGGAAAAAACGTCGTCTCTTCCCAACCCCAATTTCCTCCTTCTAATCCTTCCTCGTCTACCCTGCAAAGCATCCCCTCCTAGTCCTACCAACCCCCCCCGTCTTCGGCTGAGCCTCTCCATGGGCTCGACCGGCGTCACCGCTCCGGCCCCGCCGTCCTACCCCGCCAGCGGCCACGATGACGGCCCCCGGCCCGGCAAAGGCGAGCGGCCGGCGCAGAGCATCAGGGAGTCGCTGTCGGACGGCGCCGGGGCGGACGCGACCCATCGGAAGCTCAAGTCGCGCCACGTCCAGCTGCTCGGCATCGGGGGCTCCGTCGGCACCGTTCTCTTTGTGCGTTCTCCCCTCTGCCCGTTCCGTCGTCCGGACCAGAGCCGTACTCATGTAGCCGCCGCAGGTGCAAATCGGCAAGGGCCTCATCGATGGCGGCCCCGGCAGCCTCTTCCTGGCCTTTGCCTTCTGGTGCACCTTCATCCTTGCCGTGACGCAGTGCATGGCTGAGATGGTGACTTACCTGCCCATTTCGTCGCCCTTTATCCGCTTCGCCGGCCGTTACGTCGACGACGCATTCGGCTTCGCCGCCGGATGGAACTTCTTCATCTTCCAGGCCGCCTTGGTGCCGTTCGAGGTGGTAGCCTGTAACCTCATCATACGGTTCTGGACGGCCGCGATCCCGACCGTCGTCATCATCGTCACCATCATCACCCTTTACGCTCTCCTCAACGTCTTGACCGTCAGCTGGTTCGGCGAGAGTGAGTTCTGGGCCGCCGTCGGCAAGGTCATCCTGGCCGTCGGTCTCATCATCTTCACCGTCGTCGTCATGCTCGGCGGCAACCCGGGCGGCGACCGGTTCGGCTTCACCTTTTGGAAACGGCCCGGCGCCTTCGCCGAACTGTACTATCCGGGCGCTCTGGGCCGCTGGCTGGGCTTCCTCCAGTGCATGATCCAGGCCGCCTTCACCATCGCCGGCCCGGACTACGTCTCCATGACGGCCGGCGAGGCCCAAAACCCGCGCACCGTCTTGCCTCGCGCCTACGACGCCGTCTTTTATCGCCTGACGGCCTTCTTCGTCCTCGGCTCGCTGTGCGTCGGCATCTTGGTGCCGTACGACGACGCCGAGATGCGTGCCGCCTTGGCCAACTCCGTCTCGGGCGCTGCCGCCTCGCCCTACGTCGTCGCCATGAATCGGCTCGGCATCCGCGTCTTGCCGCACATTGTCAACGCCATGATCCTGACCTCGGCCTTTTCTGCCGGCAACTCCTACCTCTACTGCGCCTCGCGGTCGCTCTACGGTTTGGCCCTCGAAGGCAAGGCGCCCAAATTCCTGACCGTCTGCACCAGCAAGGGCGTGCCCGTCTACTGCGTCGCCATCGTCCTCCTCTTCGCCCTGCTGGCTTTTCTTCAGCTGCACACCAGCTCCGCCGTCGTCCTGAGCTGGTTAGTCTCCCTCAACACCGCTTCGCAGCTCATCAACTTCTCCATGGTCTGCGTCACCTACCTCTTTTTTTACCGCGCTCTCCAGGCTCAAGGTATAAGTCGCCGTCACTTGCCTTACAGGGCTCGCCTCATGCCCTTTGCCGCCTGGTACGCCCTGGCCGGGACCGTAATCATGGCCCTTGTTGGCGGTTACAAGGTTTTCCTGCCTCTTCCGGGCTTCTGGAATGTGCCCGACTTTCTGTTCTCGTATGTCAAAACATGGCCGTTCCTGGACTTGGGGATGTTAACGCACCTTTCCCTTAGCTATGCCATGGTCGCCATGTTTCCCATACTCTACTTTGCTTGGAAGTTCACCCACAAGACTAGTGTTTATAAGCCCGAGGAAGTCGACCTCTTCAAGGACTTGGCTGCTGTCGACGAGTATGAGCGCCAGTACATTCCTCAGCCGCCTAGGTAAGCCAATGTGACCCTTCGTAATCGTGAGGGGGCTAACGGGTCACAGGAACCAGGCCGAGAAGGTGCTGGACAAAATGTTTGGATAATAATGAAAAAAAAAAATGACTTGGTTTCTTCTACTCGACTTCCCCAACCCAATGTTAGCGAAACATGCCGGCTGGAATGTGAGAGAGTTGAGCACGAGAGATGAAGCGAACGCTCCACGTTCTGCCATTCTTCGTACACCATAAACGACGCCGTTGATCTGTGCGGCTGACGGCGGAAAAGCTGTTAGTAGTTGTCTTTCGACTCGGGCCGAAGCCGAAACGTTGCCCTCGTTCCTCCGAATTGTCGAGGAGCCTGACGTTACCCTGTTCCCGAAAGCGGGGGGGAAGCAATGTCTCCAGCAACCTGGCGATAGCAATGGAACAGCCAGCATGATATCGCTGTGACCGATATCAGGGGGGGGGGGGTGAACTGGGAATGTGGTCCTCGCAGCCTATCAATATCCTGCCGAGAACAAGGAACTGGCTCGAGCCTTTGCTACTTATTACTTGTCTTGCCGCAGAAAGTCAATTACTATACAAGTATCACGATCCATGTTGAAAATGCAACATGCCTACCTATAGATACAATGTTTTCTGACCCATCTTCAGTGTTTCATGTCAAAAAGCTTGGGTTTCCCTCTTGTATCTTTAAGTGACCCTTGTAGTTGGGTATTGCAGACATTGATGGACTTCCTGCTTTCTCAAACGTATCCTAAGCACGTCTTACGTCTCAGGCTTTTCCTTCTCAAGCCGAGTTGATGGCTCTCTCATCTGTGTTATTCATTGTTAGTTTAGCTGCAAGTCACAACACCACTGGTTCAAATCTCTAGACCTCGGTAGAGATACAAGCAACACCACAGTTTGGGCGTAGACAGCTGAATCAACAGTATAATCATGATTAGGTCAATACATATCACGACCCTTCTCTTCTTTGCATTGTAACTCCGCACTATTCTTTCATTTTTGGTTCCTGCCACTGGTTACGGCTCTATATATCATTCTATTTATCCATGAGCAAGTGTCTATCGATTCCCGTTCCGTTCCGCACGTGTTTGTTTGTCTTTTAGTTCTTGTAGAATCCTCCATTTGACCGCCCAAACCCTCCTCTCTGCCCAAATCCACCACCGTGGCGGCCGAAATTTCCCAAGAACTGGCTGTTGTCAAAACACAGGGGGAGGATATTGTTCATGCTATTAACAATCGTCGGCGATAGTTTGTTCTGCTGGCCAAGGTCCCGGGTCGTGTCGAGCAGCAAGCGCTGCAGCTGGTTGAAATCATTTCCACCGGAGAAGCCGTTGATCTGATCTCTGTAAACGCCAAAGACGTCAGGAGCAGCACCAAAGTTAAAGAGGTTGTTCATGGCCGACAAGCAGGCAGCCATAAACTGTAGCGAGCGTCTGTTTTCTATCATCTGAACAGAGAAGTCCACGATGTTGTTGCACCTCGCCGAAGAACAAAAGCTGTGGATGTTGCGAAACTGTCTCTTAGCGAGGCTCTTCGTGTCGCTGTCGTTGCCTGCCCCGCTTCCCGACTTCATGGCAGACTCGATGGCCTCGGCAACCTTTTCCTTTGATTCTCCAGTGACAGCCAAAGCCGCTGCGACCGCAGCCAGGGCGTCGGCATCTTGACCGCCCATGCTCGTGTCGCTTGCTCCGGTCAGGGTGCTGTTGATCACGCCCTGAACGACGGACATGACAGCTGGGACTTGGGTCGTGTTGTCGGCTTCAGGAACGACATCCACAACGTTGGTACTGATGTCACCAATGATGTCGGCAACGCCCTTGGGGCTGTCCGTGTCCTTTTCTTTGAGCTCCTGCTCCAGCTTCTGTTCCACTTCCTGAGCCTTGTCCTGGGAAAGACCACTTTGCTGGAGGCCTTGAGAAACCTCGGCGGCCGCCTGCGCGGTGAGTTCGCCGTCAGACGCCTGCGAATCGGAGCCTTCGGGGTTGGTGGGAGGCGCAGCGTTTGTGTCCGCGGGCATGGCAATGGCTCCTCGCTGGATAGCTGCGAGGGCAACCAGAAGCATTGAGCACCTCATGATGAAGAAAAGTTGGTAAATGGTAAATATAACGAAGTGAAGTAAAGCTTGAATAGGAACGTCAAGTCCGTTGGTTATGCAAACGATTTTAATGAAAGCAAGGTTTGGTGAACTATTGATGAAAGAGATGCAAGACGAAGCTGGATGGATGGATATTGTAAGTGAGGCAAGCCGAGCAACTTATATAGTTTCTCATGACTGCTAGAAGCATGAGAGAAAGCATTGCCCCTCGTCGAACACCGTCATTGTTCTCCTCATCCATGCCGAAGGTATCTTTCGTCCCAAGCACAATGAACGTATGAGTCGGTGACGGATACAGTTGCAGAATACATTTTATCTGGATCCGTTGAGGCACAGCCACTTTGTTGAGAGAGCGGCATGTCGAGATGCCGCTTATCCATACAAGGCATCAAACCCATTACTCACAACTGGACCGTATTATGCATGACTGCGTCTTCTTTTGGCATTTGCTCTGCAGTACATGTCCACGTTTTTGCCCAAGTAAACTTACTTCTTATACTTCTTTCAAACTTGCCTGGGTTTCCCTCGCGTGAAAATGCTTGTCGATGAGTAATAGCAGCCGATGAGTTGACTGCCAAAGCCGCCTTCCTCCCACTGCTAGTAGTCGATAGAGATAGTTCGTCGTTGCTAATGGCCATGCTTGCAGGTGAGCTAGTGTCCGTCTATCGTCTGAAGAATCGACCTACGGTAGGTAGTACGAACTGCGAAGGTAAGGTTACTTGAACCTTGTCCTGCACTGATTAATGCAACTGCGTCTCGTCTCGAACGTCACCCCCGTACATGTATAAAAAACGCCTTGCGGGCAATGCGTCGAAAATTTATTTTCAACTGTCCATAATGCCTCAGATCAGGCACTGCCACTGCCTGCCAAATGCTATGCTTTCCTAAAGACGACATGGTAGCTCTTGCTTCTATTTTTGAGACCGTAGGTCGCTGGCAATGGCTATCTGCCTATTCAAAGCTTCGAAAATCGTTATCCAGATCAGGCGTTCCACGTTGCCGAACCATCCACCCGGAGCTGTTGTCTCCGGCAAAGGAGAGACACAACTGCTCCGTATAGTACCTCAATGTAGCCTCTCTGTCTAAGTTAAAAACCCCTTCACAAAGTCTCGTCACGCCACCAGTATACTACGCGGCGGAGAACACTGGGCCAAGGCGTAGTCGTGTCAAGCCGGATTCAGCGGTAGATGAATTATCTCAGTCGACAACAACAGAAGCAGGCATATAGGGGCTTTGGCTGAGTCTGACGTTACTATTTTACAGCCATGACAGCCTTGACAGTTTCATCTGACGCCTTGGTTGAAAAGAAAAGGGCAAAAGACTTCAGTTAAATGCTTCTCAGTCACGGAAGTTTCTCTGTGGGATCCGAAGATGCGTTCTTGTAAGTAGACGGAATATTGAAAACCAGAAGCACACGGGCATCCGGGAACGAAGTTCCAAGTCCATTTCACAAGATACTCATCCATGTCTTCAGAGGGACATTGTTGCATTCTGTGGGGTGACTCGAGATGAGTGCCTCCGCTATTCTCCGCGCAGTCCGTGTGACATTGCACATTTGATGCCAGTTATAGTCTACAGCGAGAAGAACCATAGGCAACATGCAAGATGCAGTCAATACAGACTTTAAGAAATATTTACATTCGCAATTTTTTCATAGTAGGTATTAGTGTCTACATATAGCATAGCAACACACATCATCCCATGCCTTGAGATGAGTTCCGTTCTAATGAGGCCGTCGGTTGTTGCACGTCACAAGATCATACCAGCCGACAAACGCATTTTTGCTTAGCTCTTGTTGGCATTTCTTATATCCGCTCAGGCAAGCTTGATCATCTCCGTCGTACCCACGGCAAAGTGCTCTATGCTGCGGCTCTGTCCGCCAAGGAACATCCTCCTTTTCGTTCTTCGTTTTCGAGTCTTCTTCTTGAGGCGAGGGCTTCTTCTGCGGTTGAGGCTGCTGAGGCGAGGGCTTCTTCTGCGGTTGAGGCTGCTGAGGCGAGGGCTTCTTCTGCGGTCGAGGCTCACCATTCGCAGGACAGCTGTTTTTAGACCGTCCGCTTGGTCTCGGATATATCTCCGGTAAAGGATCCGGCAAATCAGTTGCCGCCGGCGTGCTCCCCGATCTTTTCCATCTACCTTGAACTTCGACTTGTTTCCCGGAGTCGACATCGCGTGTCTCAAAATGAACGTTCTTCTTGCAAGCACCAATTGCGTACGGCTCTTTCAACGAGGCGCTCTCCCCACTACTTGAACAATAAGGACGGACGAGCGTAGTGACGGTTCCCGGGATTCCAGCACAGGATGGCTGTTGGGTGCCCCGGAGCGCCTCAAGGAAATAATCAACACCGGGCTTGATGCCCCGGGAGTGAGGAAGGGTCCATTCGCCGATGGGCAACTCCTTTCCCGTCAAGGTATCGATGAACTTTCCTGACCACGTGCTGGGGCCTGTATTCGTGACCGATAGGTTGAAAAGACCACCGTGATCGCTCCTGTCCAGGAAATTGTGGCAGCTAACCCCAGCAACACCGTCAGCGCTCATGATGCAGCCAGGTTTCCAGTTCCCACTCTCGTCCAAGTCGCGTGGGAAGCGCGTCGTTGTTCCTGGAGTGAAGAAGTAGAAGCTGGCGCGAATATAGTTGGGATACGGTTGGATGGCAATGTAGGCCACGTCCTCTCGGGCATTGCCGAACCAAAAGGCAGCGCCGTATTGCCATGAGTACTCAAAGTCGGCCTCAGAGAGATCGTATGAGAATACAACGTCCCTTAGACCCTGTGGCGCATCCGCAAATTCGGCGTGGGCCTGCACTCCGGATGGAGAATCGAGATCCTGAATAGTGCCTGTTTCTGCATTGCAGAATGGGACGGCGGCAAGCGCAGCCGCAAAGAGGGTTCTGAACGGTCCCATGATAGGTGATGGTGAAGAATAGGGGCTGCAAAGAGCTTTACAGATGTATATTGCCAGCCTGTAGCTTCAGTTCTCGGATTCAAAGACGAAGCTGACGGGGACTCTTTCGCGTTTTATATTGGAGTGAAAACCTTGGTTATAACATCTTAGGAAACTAACTGATGATATCCCAGTTAGAAATCATATCAAATCTCCGTACCGATTCAGCTGATCTTGACGTCTAAGAGGAGCCCGCTGCTTCATTTCCTTGACTTCAGGTCCAGGGCTCGCACGAGTCAGGCACGGCGATCGAAGCCAGATGGGCACATCATACATGTATGTATGTATTATGTATGTATGTAGTGCTGAGCGTTCTGCCAACTTTCATATTATATGTATATACGAAAGATAGGACGCTCTATACGGACGTATGTACATACCTAGGCGAGGACACGAGCCTAGGACCTACGGGTACATATATAAAGACGTATTACTTGACGAAAGTATGTATGTATGTATGAATGTAATTAATGTTTATGCAGAGATATGGAGAATCTGAATCTATATGTGTATGTATGTATGTATGTATGTACATATGTTTTGATTGTTTAGACATACTATATTTCATTTGCCCTCTACCCATACGGGTTACCCTGATTGTTCAATAACGGCCCTCGATTAGTCCACCTGAAGATCTAAGACGCAGCTTTTAATTTAAAAGCCCATCTTTTCCTGGAGTACACACATTGTACATATGTATGTAAGTATGTATATAAGAACCTCGAATAAGATCTCAGTTTTAACCCTATGTTCTAACCCTATGCTAGACTCTGGCTCCTTCACTCTCTATGTTGCACAAGCCTGGACAACGTCGACGTCGTAAATAGGCCGAACTTCACAAAACAAAGCTCATCATCACAATCTACGCGACAGGCCAGACTGGCGGAGTGTGTGACCTTCGCAGCTAAGAGTGCTCGAAATCAGAACGTGGAATTGCATTACAATTAATGTTGTTTATCCGCGAGTAATGCCGACTAGGACTTGCGAAGTTCCGTCATATTATCTGTGTCAATTGAGATGAAGTTGTCCCCAGGAAGCACCGCAGGGTTTCACCGCGTCATGCAGATGCAACGAACACGCATGGGCTCCGGACATGGGCTCTACATACATACATACGTATGTATGTATAGTCGCGGTGGGAGCTCACCTAGGTAGGCAGGTAGGTATGTAGCACCTAGATAATGGGTCCACGATACAAACTTTAGTGTTTTACCGCGATGCTCTGGGGCGAGTGCAATATTTCATCACCTCTGACTGACCAAGGCAACGACGTCATACGACTTTGTATGTATGTGCTTCAACGCTTTCTCTGCTCTCCATAGTGCCTTGGATAAGATTATGTATGTAGATATCTACCTATAGATACTACCTACCTACTCAACACAACTCTGAGAATTTGTCGCACGCAATGACAAGGTCTGACTGCTTCAACGGCAGTGATATGCAGGTGGTTATCCAAGGGCAGGCTGTTTCAAGGAGGAAAATAACTTTGGCCCGTCTAGAACTGAGTCTTTCCGTCCCCGGTAAGAAAACTGCTATGCCTACGGCTGCCTACAAGATACGACGATTTTGCTTCGTTTCTAGAACTCATTGGTCCGGATGTGCGAAGAGAGGCAGGAATTGTGGCGAGATGGATGAATGAAGCAAGCGGCTGCCAGTTTCAAAAATTTCCACATAGCTCTATGCAGGACGGCCCTTTCGGAGCAGGGATTCGAGACCATTTAGTGGCACGGCCGAGCGCCTCTGTTTGTATGTACATAGTATGTATGGTATGCAGCATGTGACTTGATACTTGATAGTCAAAGGGGCCTTGGCTGTGTGAGTGTCTCGCGGCGATAAACAACAGGGGTTTTCGGCTTCGCCACCCCGCCGGACAACGGATGGCAGTCAGCCCCGATTGAGGACGTCGGAAAGGGAGGAGCGTTCAATATTTTAGGGCGAGGCGCACTATCGGAGGTCAGCGTCCACGGGCGGTGATTTGGCTAAAGCTCATCGGCGAGACAATTTCCTTCGTTTCTAATGCTTCGACAAGGGCATACTGGTACCCGTAGGCCCTACTCCTAGGCACGTATTCAGGTGTGACACCTTCCAGACTCTCCGGACCAAAAAACCTTCTAATAAAGTTCTGTTCGGGTGTGACGCTACTGTCGCCCCCCCTGCTGAGGTAGACGACGATTTGCCGCGGTAGATAGGTAGCCAAACTTACAAGCTGTACATACATACATATGTACATTTGTCCATACGTAGAGGCCGGGCCCGCTCACATCATTCTTCTTCACATTGTCACAATCCCTAGTCCCCGCCGTGACGCCGTCGACGTCCGGGCGAGGAGGAGGAGGAGGATGTTTGTCAACAGTCAAATAATAAGCAAGGGTTCCGTCGGGAGACGGGATGGAGGGGTGTCAGCCCAGCGCCTTGACCCGTGGCGGCGGTCGCTTGCGATGCATCCGGACACATATGCAGCTTTGATAAGCCTTCGATGACACTTTTTTGTTTTTCCTGCCGCTCCGCTTGATGTAGGTACATGCACAACAAAGAAAAAAACGCACATACATACATATGTATGTATTCTCGCTGGCAGAGGAAGAAGCTCTGCAGTCCGTCCTGAAAGAAGGCTCTCGGCGTTGCTCCGCTTCCGAGTCCCTGCCAGCCACGAGTCTACATACATACATATGTACATACATATGTACATACCACATTGTATATGTACATATGTACATACATACATACATACATACGGCTACAGTGTGGCGGCTTTGTCCCGACTCACGAGAGATTCTACCATGCCGTTTCCGTCGTAGAGTGCGGTGCAAGGAGGTGCTGCGTCGTCTCCGCTGTCGACCCTTCTCTAGCTCTCCCGGTGTATCTGTACGGGTCCAAGGGTTGTGTTTTCACCCGGCTCCCGAGTACTGGCTACTTACCTACGTCCGCGGGGGCCCAGCTTCTGACCCCAACAGATTTGCCCTGCTTTTTACACATGGGGGGCGTGTGGCTTGGCTTACCTACACCTACCTGCCTACCTCTGCCTTACTCCTTCCTGCCTTTATGTACTACGTCTCTAACATGCATTCCCCCCCCCCCCCCCCCCCCCTTCGCCCGACTTTTCTGCCCTGCCCACGACCTCTCCCTCTTCGAATTATCATCCGTCCGCGTCGCCTTTTGCTCCCTTTGCCTCAAGGGCCAGCGACGCGGCACACGAACATCGTCTGTTCCTCCTGCTGGCTCCTCTCGAGCTCCATCTCAGGCGTCATATGACCTCATCTCTGGGCCTCTCAGCTCTGCCATAGCTTCTCGCCTGTCCCTCCCCTCCCCTTCCTCTCCCCTCCTCTACTTCGACACAAAGCACTCGCCCACCGATCATGGTGCAAGCGAAGCCAGGCGCCGCAAACGGCGCCAATGGGCGGACAGTACCCGTCTCTAACGGCAAGGCCACCTCTGCAGAGAAGCACGCTGTGGCACACCACTTCATCGGCGGCAATGCCCTTGCCAATGCCCCGGCTGGCAAGGTCAAGGACTTCGTCGCCCAAAATGATGGCCATACCGTCATCACCAATGTGAGCCAAATCCCACGGCTTACCATTTAACGGCATCTGCTCACTCCTTCGCAGGTTCTCATCGCCAATAACGGCATCGCGGCCGTCAAGGAGATTCGATCTGTTCGGAAATGGGCATACGAAACATTCGGCGATGAACGTGCCATCCACTTCACCGTCATGGCTACACCTGAAGATCTTCAGGCCAACGCTGACTACATTCGCATGGCCGACCATTACGTTGAAGTCCCTGGCGGAACCAACAATCACAACTACGCCAACGTGGAGCTGATTGTCGACATCGCTGAACGGATGAACGTTCACGCCGTTTGGGCCGGCTGGTGATTCCTTCCCACCCGCCTCACCATTGCTGCCGCTGACGATAACACTTTTCTTCGCAGGGGCCACGCCTCCGAGAATCCCAAGCTCCCTGAGTCGCTGGCGGCATCTCCCAACAAAATCGTCTTCATCGGCCCCCCGGGATCTGCTATGAGGTCTCTTGGCGACAAGATCTCCTCCACCATCGTCGCTCAGCACGCTCACGTGCCCTGCATCCCCTGGTCCGGCACGGGCGTCAACGCGGTTGACATCGACGCCAAGGGTATTGTCACGGTTCCCGATGACGTGTACGCCAAGGGGTGCGTCACCACCTGGCAGGAAGGCCTGGTCAAGGCAAAAGAGATTGGCTTCCCCGTCATGATCAAGGCATCCGAAGGTGGCGGTGGCAAGGGTATTCGCAAGGCCACCAACGAGGACGAGTTTGAAGCTCTTTACAAGGCCGCTGCCAGCGAGATTCCCGGCTCCCCAATCTTCATCATGAAGCTTGCCGGCAACGCTCGCCATCTCGAAGTTCAGCTGCTGGCTGACCAGTACGGTAACAACATATCTCTGTTCGGCCGCGACTGCTCCGTCCAGAGGCGCCATCAGAAGATCATTGAAGAGGCTCCCGTGACCATCGCCAAGGCCGACACGTTCAAGGCAATGGAGGACGCCGCCGTCCGCCTCGGCAAGCTGGTCGGCTACGTTTCCGCCGGCACGGTGGAGTACTTGTACTCGCACGCCGACGATAAGTTCTACTTTCTCGAGCTCAACCCTCGTCTCCAAGTCGAGCACCCGACGACCGAAATGGTCAGCGGCGTCAACCTGCCCGCGGCTCAGCTCCAGATCGCCATGGGCCTTCCCCTTCATCGTATCCGTGACATCAGACTTCTCTATGGCGTCGACCCAAAGGCCTCGAGCGTCATCGACTTCGAGTTCAAGCAGCACGGCACCTCTCAGTCTCAGCGCCGCCCCACACCCACCGGCCACACCACCGCCTGTCGCATCACGTCCGAGGATCCGGGCGAGGGCTTTAAGCCCTCGAATGGTGTCATGCACGAGCTCAACTTTAGGAGCAGCTCCAACGTCTGGGGTTACTTCTCCGTCGGCACCCAGGGTGGCATCCACAGTTTCTCTGACAGCCAGTTTGGCCACATCTTTGCTTATGGCGAAAATCGTCAGGCCTCGCGGAAGCACATGGTCGTGGCTCTGAAGGAGCTCAGCATCCGTGGCGACTTCCGCACCACTGTCGAGTACCTCATCAAGCTGTTGGAGACGGAGGACTTCGAGGAGAACACCATCTCGACCGGCTGGCTCGATGAGCTCATCTCACGAAGGCTCACTGCCGAGCGCCCCGATCCAATGCTCGCCGTCGTCTGTGGCGCCACCACAAAGGCCCACATCGCCAGTGAGGCCTGCCTGGCCGAGTATCGCTCCGGTCTCGAGAAGGGCCAAGTGCCGTCCAAGGAGATTCTCAAGACGGTCTTCACCATCGACTTCATCTACGAGGGCTTCAGGTACAAATTCACCGCCACCCGCTCCAGCGCCGACAGCTACCACCTCTTCATCAACGGCTCCAAATGTTCCGTAGGCGTCCGCGCCCTCAGCGACGGCGGACTCCTCATCCTCCTCGATGGCCACAGCCACAACGTCTACTGGAAAGAAGAGGTTGGGGCGACCCGGCTATCCGTCGATAGCAAGACCTGCCTCTTGGAGCAGGAGAACGACCCGACCCAGCTGCGGTCGCCTAGCCCCGGAAAGCTTGTCAAGTATACGGTCGAAAACGGGTCCCACGTCAAGGCGGGCCAGACTTTCGCGGAGGTCGAGGTCATGAAGATGTACATGCCGCTCATTGCCCAAGAGGATGGCATTGTCCAGCTCATCAAGCAACCCGGCTCCACTCTCGAGGCCGGTGATATCCTGGGCATCCTCGCCCTCGACGACCCAAGCCGCGTCAAGCAGGCTCAGGCCTTCGTCGACAAGCTCCCGGCCTACGGCGAGCCCGTTGTTGTCGGCAGCAAGCCTTCTCAGCGCTTCAGCGTTCTGCGCGACATCATCAAAAATATCCTCATGGGCTACGACAACTCTGTCATAATGGCACCCGCCCTCAAAGAGCTCATCGAGGTCCTGAGGAACCCGGAGCTTCCCTACAGCGAATGGAACGCCTGCTTCTCCGCTTTGCATGCGCGCATGCCGCAGAAGCTCGACGCTCAGTTCGTCCAGATAGTCGAGCGCGCGAGGGCGCGACACGCCGAGTTCCCCGCCAGGACCCTGATTAAGACCCTCCACAAGTTCATGGAGGAGAGTGTCGCCGACTCCGACGTGGATCTTCTCAAGGTCACGCTAGCTCCCCTGACCGAAATTCTTACGCAGTACGCCGACGGCCAAAAGGTTAGGGAGCTCAACTTCATTGACAGCCTGCTTGAGACGTACTGGGACGTTGAGAAGCTCTTCGTCGGTCAGGTGCAAGAGGAGGCTGTCGTGCTCAAACTGCGCGATCAGAACAAGGACAATATCAACAAGGTTCTCCAGATCGTGCTCTCGCACAGCCGCGTTAGCGCCAAGAGCTCACTCATGCTCGCCATTCTCGACGAGTACCGACCAAACAGGCCAAATGTCGGGAACATTGGCAAATACCTTCGTGACTCTCTTCGCAAACTGACGGAGCTTTCCTCGCGACCTACGTCTAAGGTGTCGCTCAAGGCTCGCGAGATCATGATCCAGTGCTCACTGCCGTCGCTGGAGGAGCGAACTGCCCAGCTGGAGCACATCCTCAGGTCGTCCGTGGTTGAGTCACGTTACGGCGAGAGCGGCTGGGACCACCGCGAGCCCAACCTCGACGTCATCAAGGAGGTGGTTGACTCCAAGTACACTGTCTTTGACGTTCTGCCGCTCTTCTTTGCCCACGAGGATCCATGGGTCGCGCTGGCTTCGCTCGAGGTTTACGTCCGCCGCTCATACCGCGCCTACGTCCTGCAGCAGATTGAGTATCACAATGACGAGTCTGATCTGCCTCTCTTCGTTTCTTGGGATTTCCAGCTGCGCAAGCTGGGCCAATCCGAGTTTGGTCTACCGCTTTTGTCCGCTGCACCATCGACGCCGGGCACACCCGTAACGTCGGTCAACTCCAGGCCCTTTATGAACCGTATCTCGTCCATCAGCGACATGTCGTATCTCAGCAGCAAGTGGGACGAGGAGCCAACGCGGAAAGGCATCATCGCGCCTTGCAGATATTTGGACGATGCCGAGGATGTCATCCAGAAGGCGCTTGAGACGCTCGCCGTTCACAACAAGCAGAAGAAACAGAACAACGGCACCAACATTCTTGCTGAGCTCAACGGGAAGCGCAAACCCTCATCTGCCGCCAAGCAGGACGTGAAGAAGGGCGACGAGCTTTCTGCCGTCATCAACATCGCCGTGCGGGACGCCGAGACTCGCGACGACGAGGAGATCATGTCGCGCATCCTGCCCGTCGTCGAGCAGTTCAAGGGCGACATGCTCACACGTGGTGTCCGTCGCCTCACCTTCATCTGTGGCCACAGCGACGGCTCTTACCCTGGCTATTACACGTTCCGCGGGCCCGAGTACGAGGAGGACGATAGCATTCGTCACAGCGAGCCAGCTTTGGCCTTCCAGCTCGAGCTTGGGCGCCTCACCAAGTTCAACATCAAGCCCGTCTTCACACAGAATAAAAACATCCACGTGTATGAGGCGGTCGGCAAGGCTGTCGACACGGACAAGCGTTATTTCACGCGCGCCGTCATCCGCCCTGGCCGCCTTCGCGACGAGATTCCGACGGCCGAATATCTCATCTCCGAGGCAGACCGCGTCATCAACGACATCTTCGATGCTCTTGAAATCATCGGCAACAACTCGTCGGATCTGAACCACATCTTTATGAACTTCACTCCCGTCTTCCAGCTGGACCCACAGCAGGTCGAAGAGAGCCTGCAAGGCTTTCTGGACCGCTTTGGCCCCAGGGGTTGGCGGCTGCGCGTGTCCCAGGTCGAAATTCGAATTATTTGCACGGATCCGACGACTAGCACCCCGTACCCTCTGCGTGTTGTTGTCACCAACACATCGGGCTACATCGTCGACGTCGACATGTACGCGGAGCGCAAGTCGGAGAAGGGCGAGTGGCTATTTCACAGCATCGGCGGTACCAAGGAGAAGGGCCCGCTCCATCTACTCTCCGTCTCGACCCCATACGCCACCAAGAATGCCCTGCAGCCCAAGAGGTACAAGGCTCATCTGATGGGCACCCAGTACGTCTACGACTTCCCGGAGCTCTTCCGTCAGGCAATCCAGAATAGCTGGGTGAAGGCGGTCCAAAATCAGCCTGCGCTTGCGTCGCAGCGGCCCAAGGTTGGCGAGTGCATCACTTTCACCGAGCTCGTTCTTGACGAGCAGGAGAATCTCGACGAGGTCAACAGGGAACCCGGCACGAACACATGCGGCATGGTCGGCTGGATCTTCAGGGCACACACACCCGAATATCCCGCCGGCCGACGCTTCGTCGTCATCGCCAACGACATCACGTACAAAATCGGATCTTTTGGCCCCAAGGAGGACAACTTCTTCTACAAGTGCACCGAGCTTGCCCGCCGCCTGGGCATCCCACGCATATATCTCTCTGCAAACTCCGGAGCGCGTCTGGGCCTGGCCGAGGAATTGATTCCGCATTTCAAGGTGGCCTGGAATGACCCCGACAGGCACGAGGCCGGATTCAGGTACCTATACTTGGACGAAAAGACCAGGCAGAGCTTCAAGAAGGAGGTCATGACCGAGGAAATTTCCGAGGGTGGTGAGAAACGTCATCGGATCGTCACCATTGTCGGCCAGGAAGACGGACTGGGTGTCGAATGCCTCAGGGGATCGGGCCTCATTGCTGGTGCGACTAGCCGGGCCTACGAGGACATTTTTACAGTTACACTGGTTACCTGCCGATCGGTTGGTGAGTTATTAGTTCAACTCCCCTTGTCCCTGGCAAGATTGCTCTTCTCCGCCATGATGATTTCTGACTAGCCGACCAGGTATCGGTGCCTATCTCGTCCGACTGGGCCAGCGTGCGGTGCAGATTGAGGGCCAGCCTATCATCCTCACGGGTGCCCCGGCCCTCAACAACTTGCTCGGTCGTGAGGTGTATACGTCTAATTTGCAGCTCGGCGGCACCCAAATCATGTACCGCAACGGTGTCTCCCACATGACGGCAAATGACGACTTCGCCGGCATATCGAGAATTGTGGAGTGGATGTCGTTTGTGCCGGAGAAACGCAACGGCCCTGTGCCTATCAGCCCGAGCGTGGACGATTGGAACCGCGACATAACGTACTGCCCGCCGCAGAAGCAGCCTTACGACGTACGTTGGATGATCGCCGGAAAAGACGAAGAGGATGGCGGTTTCTTGAGCGGCCTCTTTGACAAGGACTCTTTCGTCGAGGCGCTTGGCGGCTGGGCCCGAACAGTGGTTGTGGGCCGGGCGCGGTTGGGCGGCATCCCCATGGGCGTCATCGCCGTGGAGACGCGGTCCGTGGAAAACATCACACCGGCTGACCCGGCCAATCCGGACTCCATGGAGCAGGTGAGCAACGAGGCCGGCGGCGTGTGGTATCCCAACTCGGCCTTCAAGACGGCACAGGCCATCAACGACTTCAACAAGGGGGAACAGCTGCCGTTGATGATCTTGGCCAATTGGCGAGGCTTCTCGGGAGGTCAGCGCGACATGTACAACGAAGTACTCAAGTACGGGTCGTACATTGTCGATGCGCTGGTAAAATTCGAACAGCCCATCTTCGTGTACGTTCCGCCTTTCGGGGAGTTGCGAGGCGGATCGTGGGTCGTAGTCGACCCGACGATCAACCCGACCGTCATGGAGATGTACGCCGACGTCGAGGCCAGAGGCGGCGTGTTGGAGCCAGAGGGCATGATCGGCATCAAGTTCCGCAAGGAAAAGCAGTTGGAGACGATGGCGCGCCTTGACCCGACGTACGCGGGTCTGAAGCGGCGACTCGACGACAAGAGCCTGACTGCAGAAGAGGCGGCCGAGGTGAAGAAGAAGATTGTTATGCGGGAGAAGATGCTACTGCCGGTCTATGCGCAGATGGCGGTGCAATTCGCCGACTTGCACGACAGGGCCGGGCGGATGAAGGCCAAGGGTGTCATTCGGGACTCGTTGTCATGGACCAACGCGCGGCGCTTCTTCTACTGGCGGCTGCGTCGAAGGCTCAACGAGGAATACATCCTGAAGCGCATGGCGGCCGGGGGCAATATGACGAGTAAGGATGCGAACCCGGCCAAGGCGGGCGAGGCGCGGGCGAGGAACTTGCTACTGCTGGAGAGCTGGTCCGGCATTACGCGCTGGAGTCACAACGACCGGGAGGTGGCAGAGTGGTACGAGAAGGAGCGCAAGTCGATTGGCGAGAAGGTGGAGGCTCTAAAGGCGGACAAGGTGTCGGCGGAAGTGTCGGATGCGGTGCGCAGTCACAAGGATGCCGGATGGAAGGGCGTGCGCGACGTGCTGAGGGTGATGCCGACGGAGGAGAGGGAGGCGATGCTCAAGTATCTGAAGGGGTGACGGCACGGGTGGGCTTTGTTGGTGATTTTCGGTTGTGTTGAATAGGTGTAGAAAACCGACGTGGTGAAGGGGGGGGGCAGAATGCTGGGGGAAAGTCGAGGATTTGATTTG
Source organism: Ophiocordyceps polyrhachis-furcata BCC 54312 (assembly GCA_001633055.2). Taxonomy (NCBI): domain Eukaryota; kingdom Fungi; phylum Ascomycota; class Sordariomycetes; order Hypocreales; family Ophiocordycipitaceae; genus Ophiocordyceps; species Ophiocordyceps polyrhachis-furcata. The sequence goes on along the minus strand of LKCN02000003.1, from coordinate 1,087,681 downwards.
ATGGGATGATTTGCTGGCAAGCTCTACCTTAGGATATACGACGTAAGGTGGAAGGGATCAGCGGCTTCCCCTTGACAGGGATGGGATCGGATGTGTTTCGCGCTGTTGGAGGTGTGTCCGTTACGGCAGACCAAAAGTGTCGTCTAATGGCTTGTGCAATACGTAGGTAGAAGCTAGAATACAGTAGAATTGCACATACTAGAGTACCTAGGGAGGAGGAATGTAGGTATGTGTGGTGTTGTCCGTGGTTTCGCGCAGAGTGAGGGAGGGGGGAGAGAGAGATGTGGTCAAGACGCAAGACAGCGGCAGACTTGGAATCATGAGTTGTCGGCACCGTCGTCTTCGGGAACAGAGGTACGAAGCTGCAGGCCGTGCCAGGACTTGACGAGGTCGCCGAGGGCCAGGTTTACCATGCGCTGCTGTTTGAGGAGGGAATGGCCACGGAAGAGGGGCGAGGCGACGTGGATGGCGTACATGGTGCCGCAGCCGCCGGAGATGTCCTGTACGAGGAGCTTGGTGGGGGAGAGCTTAGAGGTGAGGAGGGAGGCGACGGAGCGCTCTGCCGTGGTCATGTCTTGCTGGTTTTCGGCGGCCGAGGAGCCATTGCATCGGCGTGGGCAGATGGGGGGGAGAAGAAGAGGCGGGTGTAGAGGAAGCGGACGGCGGGCGGCGGTGAGGCAGCGGAGCATGATGACGCGCATTTTCTTTGGCGATGTGAGGTCATGGAGAAGCTGCGATGTGACGGGGGCATCTCTATCTAATTCTAACGCCACCGCTACGCTGGGCCTGGGGGGTTCAATTCAAGTGGTTAGTCAGCCCGGTTCTCGTAGTAGTAGTAGACTGTACTCTGTACTACTCTGTAGAGTCATCATCATCGTCGTCACTCATAGACATATTCAACCACACCCACCCCACCCCTCGTAGCCTTTTTAGTACGGACACATACACATATGTACGGTGGCTACAATTGCGGGAGATAGCTTGTACATACATACATACATACTAAAATAGATATATATCACTTTCCTGGCTCGTGGGGGGGGGGGGGGGGGGGTCTGGCTCATCAGGCGACGCAGGTCCCGTGGACGTACATACATACATACATAGGTAGGCACTAGGCAGATAGATAGGTAGGTAAGTTATTAGGCCATGATATCCTGCCGCTTGCCGATAGATATAACCCCATTGAATGCGACGCAAGAGGTGCCGGTGATTACATGGCACGAGGGATAGGGGGGCGGCGAGATTTGACGCGGACAGGAACTAACTAATTACGTCTCGTCAGTCCGGCTCACTGGCATTGCTTTTTTTTTTTTTTCATGAACGGGGACTTTGGATCTAGACATGTGATTGCCGCGGCGTCAGAGGCATCACACCGATTTTGTTCTACACTGCGCTGTGCTGTATACACGAAAAGTCCAAAGCGGTGATAGGGCCTGGTATTCAAAATCCGCTGCCGAAGCCACGTCAGCCGTCTCAGAAACTGCCATCTTTGCAGTTGCCAGTACCCGACATCCTTCTCAACACTAAACAAAAAAAGAAGAGGGAGACACTTTCCTCGTGCGGAGATGAGAGACGTGACAAGACAGGTTGATGCAAAGGGACTGTGTTAGGTGCGGAACCAGAAGGGACAAAGAAGGAGGTTTAGAACGGCAATACAAAAAAACTGTTGGAGGCGGACTGCGACGGATACGAGAAGGGGTTTCGCTGTGGTCACGGGTGATCCGGGCCGGACGGATCCCCAAGCCGCTTGTTTATATCATGCATGATGCAGTCAACCGCGTTTAACAAGGTAAGTTTGCCTCGGGAGGTCGCATCTAGTAATCTAATAATCTAATCCATCTGTAGGTAACGTATGTTGTATGGTATGGTATGTTTGTATGCAGGGCGCGCACATCTCTATCTTGACACGTTATGTATGGGTAATGCTGTGCTGTCCCATCTCGTCAGCTGGAATCTAGAAGAGTGCGATATCTAGGTATGTATGTACATATGTCTCTAGTATAACTACCTATAAGGAAGATATCTGGATATAGTATCTAATCATTACCTTACTTACCTACCCGGGTAGGTACCTACCTAGAATCATCATCTGCCCCGGGCCGGCGCCGCCCGTTCGGGGCCCTGATTCTTGCCCCGATCCGGTAGGTGGTTGCTGGCCGGGTCGCCGCCGGGTGCTCACGAGATCAGCAAACGTCCCTCACTCACTCACTCACTCTGCTTCTTCTTTATTTATATATTATTTTCATTTTTTTTTTTTCATTTATTCTTGCATTTTAGCTTTGTTTGTTTTTCCTTCTCTTTGTTTCCCACTCCCTCGAAGCCTCGTCCGCCCTCGCGGCCGTTATCGCTCTGCAGACACGCCCCCACCCCCCCCCCCCCCCCCTTTTTTTTTTTCTGGAAACTGGCGGTGGAAGCAAGTTGCAATGACGCTTAACCTGCGCCCTTGCTGCTTTACTGGTCGGTCGGAGCTTTTTGTCTTGCCACTCGTGAGAGCATGTGTCAGGGTAAGTTCCGTTGCCTTGGAGGACTACCTGTCTCCTCACCTACCTACCTACCTACCTACCTACCTTCCTTTTCCTCTACTGTATGTAGGCAGGCTGACAAGCAGGCAGGCAGGCAAGCAGGCAGGCAGGCAGGCAGGCAGGCAAGCAGATGGGCTGGCGAGGTATATAGAGAGAGCAGGAAAGCCATCAGTCTGCATCTGAGGGGCAACCCCCTGGATCTCGTTCAGTTATTCTTTTGTTCCGCGAACCAAGTTTTCTTTCTCCCGCCGCGCGATAAAGTAAGGAGAGAGTCATCACTCGACAAACCATGGTCCGCTCGGCCGCTCTCCTTACGCTGGCGGCGGCGGCGGCGGCGGCGGCGGCCGTCTCGGCACCGGCACCGAACGGACACGCAGGAGGCCTCATACCTGGTGCGTACATTGTCGAGCTCGAGCAAGGAGGCGATCACGACACTGTCCTACGCGAGGTCAATCAGCACGGCGCAGCCCGCATGCAGCTCGATTACAAGCTCTTCCGCGGCGTCTCCTTCCAACTGTCCGACATGGAGGACACCCCCCGTAAGATCGCTCGGCTCGCTGCCATGCCGGCCGTGAGGAACGTGTGGCCGGTCCGGCTGTACAAGGCGCCCAACGTCCGGGTCGAGTGGACCGCGTCCGAGTCCCCGGTGACGGCACCGCCACGGCTGCAACGCCGTGAAAAGCGAGACGACTTTTCGCCGCATGTCATGACACAGGTGGACCAGCTGCGGAAAAGGGGTGTGACGGGCAAAGGGACGCGCATTGCCGTCATCGACTCGGGAGTGAGTTTTGCCTTGGATAAATTCTTATTTATATCCATCATCACTTTTTCGTACGACTCCTCCTCCTTCTCCTCCTCCTCCTCCTCCTCCTCCTCCTCCTCCTCCTCCTCCTCCTCCTCCTCCTCCTCCTCCTCCTCCTGTTTTGCGTGCTGACGATGAACAAGATTGACTACCTCCATCCCGCGCTCGGCGGATGCTTCGGCCCTGGTTGCCTCGTCAGCTTCGGCCGCGACTACGTCGGAGATGCGTACAACGGTTCCAACACTCCGAAGCCGGGCCGGACTCCAATGGACTGCTTGGGCCACGGCACGCACGTTGCGGGAATCGTGGCGGCCCAAGCAATCAACAGCAGCTTCTCCTTCACGGGAGCGGCGCCAGACGTGACGCTGGGCGCCTACCGCGTCTTCGGCTGTAAGGGCCAGGTCACCAACGAGGTCCTGATCGCGGCCTTCAACGAGGCCTTTGAAGACGGAGCCGACATCATCACTGCCTCGATCGGGAGTCCTAACGGCTGGCCCGAAGAGCCGTGGACGGTGGCGGTCTCGCGCATCGTCGAAAACGGCGTGCCTTGCACCGTTTCTGCCGGAAACGAGGGCGACAACGGCCTCCTATACGCCAGCGGCGCCGCCGACGGCAAGGGCGTCATCTCCGTCGCCTCCACGGACAACATGGTGACGCCGACGCTGCTGTATCGTGTGAGCTATTCCGTCAACGACGGCCCGAACCAGGGCTTTTCCTACGTGCCGGCCGAGCCCGATGCCTGGGACGGCGTGACGATGGAGCTGCGCGCCACCAGCCTCGATGCCACCGTGCGCAACGACGCCTGCGATGCCATGCCCGGTAATAGCACCGACTTTTTCAACCGCGTCGCCCTCGTCCGCCGCGGTACCTGCACCTTCGCCGAGAAAGCGGCCAACGTGGCCCGGCGCGGGGCGCAATACATTCTCTTCTATAACAACGATGCAGCTGGCGCCCTGGCTACTGACCTGACGTCGGTCCCGGCCGTGGCCGCGGGCGGCATGGTGACGAAGCACGTCGGCGAGGCTTGGATCGCCGACTTGCGCGCCGGCCGTCGAGTCGTGGTCAAGATGGCCAGTCACCACCACGCCGAGCAGGAGCTGGTGGTGCAGGACAACACCGCCACCGGCGGCGCCGTCAGCTCCTTCAGCAGCTGGGGCCCGTCGTGGGAGATGGACGTCAAGCCCCAGTTCAGCTCCCCCGGCGGCAACATCCTGTCGACGTACCCGCTCAGGCTCGGAGGCTACGCCGTGCTGTCCGGCACCTCGATGGCCTGTCCGCTGGTGGCCGCCATCATCGCCCTGGTCGGTCAGGTCCGGGGCTCGCTCGACCCCGACATGCTCGGCGACGTGCTGTCGTCCACGGCCCGGCCTTCGCTCTTCAACAACGGGAAGAACTCGTCGTCGTACCTCGCTCCCGTCGCCCAGCAGGGCGGCGGGCTCGTCCAGGCCTTTGACGCCGCCTACACCCACACCCTCCTTTCGCCCCAGGGCCTGTCCTTCAACGACACGGACCATTTCGCGTCGAGGGTCAACTTCACCGTCAAGAACATGGGCTACAAGCCCCTATCGTACCGGCTCTCCCACAAGCCGGCCGTCACCATGTACACGCTCGCCGCCGGCTCCATCTATCCGCAGGCCTTCCCCAACGACGTCGTCGAGGGCGCCGAGGCCAACATCAGCCTGAGCTGCGAGACGCTGACGCTCTCTCCCGGGGAGTCGGCGCTCGTCGAGGTCGAGGCCGTCCCGCCGCCGGGACTGGACGCCGAGCGCCTGCCCCTCTGGTCTGGATGGGTGGCGGTCAACAGCTCCGACGGCCGGTCCTTTTCCATCCCCTACCAGGGCCTGACCGGGTCGCTGCACCGGTCTCGCGTGCTCGCCTCGGATGCTGTCTGGATCTCCCGTTCGACGGATAAGAAGTCGAAGCCGGTCCCGGCCAACACCACCTTTGTCCTGCCCGCGCCCGGCAAGGCCTGGCAGGGCGTCGAGCTGCCGTCCATCGTCGTCAACCCGGCGCTCGGCTCGCCTCTGCAGGAGATCGACGTCGTTTCCCTCGCCCTTGGAGGGACGACGACGACGACGCCGACGAAGACGACGACGACGACGGGGAATGACGTGGTGGTCAAGACCATCGGTCAGCCGTCCGGCTATCCCTCGTCTTGGGTCGCGCGCGGCGTCGGTGCGACGGCCTGGGACGGCCTTCTCGCCTCGGGTCTGTATGCGCCGCCGGGCCTGTACAAGTTTGTCGTCCGGACCTTGCATATTTTTGGAGATGCTCGAAACCAATCCGACTGGGACGTTGGCGAGTCTCCGTTTATTCGCATCCAGTATACCTGAGTCTCCCTTTATTCGCCTTTTATTCGCATCCAGTATACCTGAGCGACTTTGGTTGATTGCTTTTTTTTTTTTTTTTTTTTTTATTTTTTTTTTGCTTTAGAAAAGCCTTTTTTGTTATTGTAAATAGTTTCAACACCAGCGTATATATATATGTGTGTGTGTGTGTGTGTGTGTGTGTGTGTGTGTGTGTGTGTTTCCATGGCATATATCAGTTGTATGTGTCATGGATGAAAGTGAAGTGATGATGTATTAGGCTGACGCAACACACCATCTTCGTGTGCCCCAACCACTTCAGGCGAGAGGTCCAGACGGCGTCGTCGTCAAAAGATATCCGTACAGTGAGAGAGACCTGGTCATGCCGCCCGCCCTGGTAGGGAATATATTGAAAGCCCAGACAGCCGGCCCATCAAGCAAAGCTGCCCAGGCTCGTGTCAAATAGGGACCAATCCATCGGTGTACATATGTACATACATATATGTATGTATGTATGTAGGTATGTTTATGTGAGCCTAATAGCAGTACATACGACTTATGATTCTAAAATGACCTCCTTGTCCGCGGCTGCCTGAATAACAGGAGTGAGATAGGACAACACGGCACTCCGTAGGCGGCGGCCGGCTACGAGATCGAAGGAGGGAACTTTCAGTCGGTTCTAGATCCTGCTTGCATGCCTTTTGTGCAACAGCGGAAAGGCCCGTGTTCCGGTTGTCCAGATGACGAAGCAGATCATTATCATCGTCATCATCGTGATGAATATTCTATAATATATGTAATATGTATGTATGTACATATGTATATGTTTATTGTATGTATGTATCTCTCCATCGGCAATCAAGCGACGCCACCGGCTGAGGAGTCCCAGGGCGCAGGCAGCAGCGATTTGGCTTCTCGGCATTGTCTCGGTCCTCTATTAGTATTACCAAGGTCATGTCACTCTATATGTCAAGTAGCATACATACATACATAGTTCTCTGCAGGACGACGCCGTATTCGACAAGCAGTAGTAAAGGCGCTCAATATTCTCCGCTTGCCTCTGTGATTTTTTTTAGGTTAAGTTTTTTTTTTTTCTTTTTTTTCATAATTTGCCTCCTATCTTCGGAGATGAGCGACGGGGAGGGAGAGAGACAGATGCAGAGAGGAGGAGAGAGAGAGATATAGGGTCGGTCGAGGCATTCTTCGAATTCTTCTCCCTTCTCCCTCGACTTTTTGAACACGCCTTAGAGAGAGCCAACGACGACATCGACAAGGGTAATAACGCCTTCTCGGACGGTTCGGCAAATGCTCCGATCCGGCAATGTCGGTGCAGCCGTGGATGAAATCGCGGCGATCGGCGGCGGGATCCGACACGAATGACGAAACGGACGACCTTGGAAAATCGGCGGCGGCACCACCGGGTTTCCGCATCACGTGATATACCCTCCGCGACGTCGGGCAACCTTTTTGCAGGTGCGGGGTCCGCAAAGGACCAATCAGCGGCCGGCGGCGCCAGGCAGCAGCATTCTACCGATAGGTCGCTCGGCCTACTGAGACCCGTGAGACTTGCTCCAGCACAGGCAGCAACCAAAACCAACTCGAGCATCACCACAACTCCATTGTCCTGTCCCAGGCCGTCGTGCGCATACAAAGCCGTGCCTTTCCTCTTTCCTCTCCTCCGACGTCTCTCTCTAGCTTCTTTTTCTCCCCTTCTCTCTTCTTTTCTCCCCTCCCCCTCTCCTTCCCTTCTTTCTCCTCCCCGTCTCTCCTTGTCGTCCTTTCCTCTGTCTCTTCCGCTCTCTCTCTATCTGTCTTGTCTCGTTTCCCAAAATCTCTCCCCAGCCCCCTCCCCCTCCCCCTCCCTCACCGACTAAACTTTCAAGAGTCCTCTCTCTCTCTCGGCCATGCTCTGCCCGTGAGCTGCCTTTCCAGATCCATGGGAGCGCCGCATATTCACCCTCGCCGCCATGAACTCTACCATGTCGCCAATGGCCGGCTTCCAGTTGTCCTTTCACCGCCGCCTGACCCGCCTATACAGCGACACCAAGAAATCAACCGACTTCGTTCGCGAGCCCCTCCGCCATGACGGCAATGACCCCGACATCAAAACCTTGCAACGTAAAATGCGCATCCAAAAGGACCGCCTCGTCAGCTGGGGCTTGGAGTGGTCTGATTCCGCTCAGTCGACGGATATCGATCACGCCTTGTCCCGAGCCGGTCTGAGTGACGTCGTCGCCAGCATCATGTCTACTATCAAGGATATCCTGGCTGAGGCCGAAGCCCTCTGGCTGGCTTCCGAGTGCCTTGTTGGCCAGCCCCGCTCGTCCATCGACAAAAAGCCCCCGCTCGTTCGCTGGGACAAGGCTAGGTTCGAGGACCTCGTCCGCGATCTCACCGTATCCATCGAGACCCTCTACGATCTGTCCCGCTCCCGGTCTCGCACCGCGATGCCTCGCTGCATGTCCGCCATCGGCTATAAAGCCGCCGCCGCCGCCGCCGCCGCCGCCGATGATCCCAGGCTCTTCGGGTCGAGCCGCGTCCAGACGCCTCGCCACATCGATCCATGCTCTCTGACTCGCCTGATGCCCCTTGCACCGATCGATGACGAGCCGCCCAGACACGTTGTTCTCTTGGTCGAGGCGCCCTGTTCCGACTTGGCCCGAGGCTCTGTCAACGACCCTCAAGCGCCGCTCCTGCTAGAGTATGCCGCTTTCGATCCCATCTATGCAAATACTGGCATCATGCCCGACATGGCTCGCTTCGAGAGGCTGTCGGCCGGTCTCCAGCAAGACCCGCAGTGCGCCGTCGGCTCTTGGATCGGCTTGCCGAGGCTTATGGGCTACTTTGAAGACATGGACAACGCGCGCCTGGGCCTCCTCTACCGCTTCCCTCCGCATTTCCACGTTCTTTCGTCTGACAGTATCTCCGAGTCGACGCCGTACAATCTCTTCACTCTCGGCGACCTTCTCCTGCGTCCGCACTCGGAGCCGCCGCTTGAGGCCAAGCTGAGGCTCGCCTTTAACCTCGCAAACACCATCTTTGACATGCATGGCCGGGGAATAACTCACGGTAAACTCGACGATCGGAATATACTATTCCCCCCAGATACCTCTGGTGAACACCGCGCTGCCTGTGAATCCGTCGACGTCCGATGCCCGCTCGTCTCTGCCTTTGATTTGTTTCCCGATGACTCGGCCGCCAACAGCCCGTCGCTTTGGCGTCACTCTGGGAGTATCCGCTCCAGTCGGGTGTCCCCGCTGGACAAGCTGACGGAAGAGCGCGTACTAGACCTCTACTCGTTGGCCATGGCGCTGCTGTCCATTGGTCTTTGGGTCAAGCTCGACACTCTCGCTTCCGACCTTGAGTCCCCAGACTGTCTGTTGCGTCGCCTGGCTGTCAAGTGTGGTGGGCTGTTTGTCAAGGCTACGCAGGCCTGCTGGCATGTCGTTGATGCCGACGCTTCCGGTAGCAATTCGAGCCAGGCGCTTTTCTCAGCCGTCGAGGTGCGAGTGAGTGGATATCTCGAGACGTGCTGCGCCCTGGACAGCGTAAGCGGGCTCGAGTGGCGGCTTAGCCTGGAGCTGAAAAGGGATGGTCTCGAGAAACGAAAAGCCTCGGAAAAGGCCAACGAAGCCAGAGCCTGCGCTCCGAACACGTCGGCTGCCAGTGACCGGAGGAGGGCGCTCACGGCACCCGAACCCGTCACAACTCGGCAGTCGGGCAGCGTTGATGCGGCTGAGTGCCGGAGCCACGGTATACAGTCTTTGTTTCTTCTGTCGGAAGACTGGCCATCGTACTGATCATCTTTCTAGATAACCTCGGTGGTCAAGAGACGGCCGACAAGTCTGAGACCAGAATAAGGCTATACCCGCATGTGCCTCTTGCACCGGACGTTGTCGAGAGGTGGAATACGTCCCTCATGCCGCAGATCAACCACGCTCTTCGCCATTTTTATCGCAAGCATCCAGAGTCGGTGGAAGTCTCCCTCGGGTCCGTCGGACCGAGCCCCAGCAAGGCACAGCCAACGGCTCTGATCGTCTGCACGTCAGTTTCGAAAGTGCGCGCCATCTTGAAGAAGCGCTTCGTCGAGCTCTTCGACGGAAGTATTGGTATCGGCGTTCGAGTATGCAGAGGGCACGTCATCCGATCGCGCAGGCAAGCAAAGCTCGTCACCGCACCCGTCGCGCCGACGCATCGCTCAGGCTCGGACCCGGGTTGCGGATCCATGTCCGACGACGGCGAGGACGCGGCTGTCAACCCAGACTACCAAGAACGTCCCGGCAACGGCGCAAGCATCGGCGCGTGGATTGGCTATCGCCACCTCCCACCCGTCAGCTTTGGCGGCCTCGTCATGGTCGACGGCCAGCCATATGGCATGACGGTTCACCACATGGTAGATGAGCCGGATCGGGAGCTGCGACCTCATGACATCTTGCGCAGTAGCACTGCGGCCGACCCGCGACGGTATTCTAACTTTGCTGACGAGGTCGGCGCTACCGACGATGATTTTGCCCAAGGGTTATCAGAAGCCGAGCCTGAGCCATGTTCCGACTCCGACGTTACGAGCGACTATGGCGAAGATGACTCCGAAGCCGACGACGAGTTTGAGCCAGGCGATATACCAGGCATCGAGCCGGGATGCGGGGATGGATATCTGGTGACCCAGCCCGCGCTGGATGACGTTGGAGATGACTTTTATCCCTGTGCCGAGACGAAAAACGAAGACCACAATGACTCTTTCCACCTGGGCAGGGTGTTTGCGTCCAGCGGCATCCGGCGCAAGCAGGTCAACGGGTTGGTCCATGAGGTGGACTGGGCTTTGTTCAGATTCTCTGATGGGCGGCTGCCAGATGACAACCGGATCCCTCGCGCCATGGACCGCAGATGGTCGAGCGACCATGGCGAGGCTGCGCACCTACGGCCGACCTCGGTCGCGCCGTCATCATCACTACCGGGCATGGAGGTGCAATGCGTGGCGCGGACGAGCGGCATCCAGACCGGCCAGATCCTGCCCGCCCTGACCACGGTCAAGATCTATGGCCGAACTTCGCCCAGCCATGCATACGAGATTGCCAGCTCGCGCGAGTTCGCCGAAGAGGGTGCACACCGCAGTCTGGGAATCCCAGGGGATAGTGGTGCCTGGGTGGTCGACCGCCGCAGCGGACAGCTGTGTGGTCACATAGTGGCTTGGAGCCAACGGAAGCGTGTGGCTTACATTTGTCCCATGGACGTACTGCTCCTCGATGTCGCCCAGACGGTCGACGCTACCGAGGTCAAGTTGCCGGGCGGTGAGCCTCTCCAAGTAGTTTCCGACACAGGCATGAAGAACCGCTGCGAAGAGCATGTGCACGCCGCTCAGATGATGATGCATCCGTCGACTAGCATGCCGAGGCTCCACATGAACCAACAGGATGCGTCGAAGCTCGTCGTCGGCTTGGGCCAGACAAGCGAATTCGAGGGTCTCGCGAACAAAATGGACGATTTGAGCATCAGCAAGTGTCGGAGGATCGGTGTTACTTGAGAAGCTTGCTGTACCGACATGTACATATGTACGGTTGACGGTCGTTGCACACAAAGTTGAGCAGGCCCTTGGAGGAGACAACATATCTTGAAAACGGACGGACAAGGTCGAAGGCAAAGCGAAAATGTGCAAATTGCTTCCTGTATCATTCATGTCACTTTGATTAGCTTACATGAAGTCGTCCTCCCAGTCAGCGCCCCGATCTTGGTTGCTGGACGCGGCCATGTTGTCCTCGGTGAACATGTCGTCGTAAGCGTGGTCCTTTTGCCACTTCTTCTCTTTCCATTCCTGAGCCTGTCTGGCCTCTTCTTTTCTCTGGATGAGGATGCATCAGTCACGACGAGCCGGAAGACTGCGAACGGAGACTAACGCGTTGGTTCTGCTCCTCCTGGTCTCTTCTCCGCAGCTCTTTCAACCGATCGTCTCGCTCCCGTTGTAGGTCGGGCTTCTTTTCGACCTTTGTCTTATTGAGGCGGTTGACGATGGCGTTTTCACGGTGGACGACTAGCACGCGCTTAACCTGTTTAGAGGGGCGCAGTCTGGTTAGCAGACGGACGATGCCTTGCGTCGTGGGTCAGACCTCTCTGGGGTCCTTGTAGCTGACTTGACCAACCTCCATGGCGTCAGTCTTTTTGAGATTGGACCAGGGCGTGTAGACTATAGCTATGTTGTCTTTTTTGTTGCCTTTTTGTCGCGTGGTCAGCCTCGTCAAGTGTACGAAAGTGAATTGATGATGGATGCGTGCCTTCGATGGAATTGGCCTTGGTCAGCTGAGCGAGATCTGCGATGAGACTCTCGTCGATAGTATCCCAAGTTTGGCCGTCTTGCATGCGGAGGTAGACGTGAGCACTGGACAGCTTATCGACGTGGAACTACGTCTGTGAGTGAAAGGATCATTGGATGGCATCAAGCAAGGCATCCTCTCTGTTTACCCTGGAGAGCATGTATCGTTAGGAGGGGAAAAAACGAGGTGCGGCAGCCTATTCTGAGCGCCCACCAGACATCTTGGTCCCAGCCAAACTTGATCAGGTCCTCGTCTGAGCATCGCCGTTAGACGACTGCGGGAGGTGTGGTGTGGAGGGGGAAGGGCGAGGTGCCAACTCTCAAACTTGTCTTTGCCGACATAGATGGTGGCATGCGGGTCGACGACGTTGGAGGTGAAGTAGTAGACCATCTTGTTTGTGAGTGATGAAGATCTTTGTTTGAGAGAAGAGGCCTAGGATGGGATCTAGCCGGGTGAGGAAGGAAGGGAAGTGTCCGGAGGAAGCTCGGAGCAAACATGGCTGAGCCCCAGCAGATGCGTCTGACTCTGACTCTGAAGTAACTTACATAACATAAATGTATGTACATATGTACTTACTTATCCCTGTCACGTGGCGTAACGAAACCATTCAGAGAGGGTAGGGCATACATATGTTTATTACCTGGTATCAAGAAGAACGACCACTGAAAAGAGACGGTGTACGGATACACAGATCTTAAACCTGACAAGAATTGCAAGATGCTTAGGCAAGGAAGGAGAAGAGCCGCATGCCGCTTTGACAGCTGTGTGAGAAGCTTGTCTCAACAGCATCGAAGTAAGTCGTGTGTCTCCTCGGCCGATCTCCCGCGCCACCCTGCTGTCTACATACATACATATATACATACATGTTCTCTCTTTCAGCCCCAATAACGAGACTTTGTACGACCCAGTTAGGCCCTCGTTCTTTCGGGATTCTAGGGTGCCCCGGATCTCCCTCCGAAAGACGTCGGCTCATCGTATGGGGGGCCTCCCTAGTATACGCCTCGGTCTTTCTTCTCGTCTTCTCTCTTTCCAGAAGCAGGGCGACGCAATCCATGAATATTAATCGGCTTTAGTAACCAACGCTAGCCAGCTCCGTAATTCGATCACCGGCCGGGTAAGATTTTAATGCTTTAATGTGCATGTCTATGCCACCACCCACGGATCGATCTCCATGCAATATTTCCTTTTCCCATCTTATTCCTTTCCATTAGCTTCCCATCGACTCTGGAGTCTCACTCTACCATCTTCTCTATCTGGCCTCCTCGCAAGTCTTCTAGCGCCTTTCGTATCCCAGTATATCGTAGCCTCAGCTGGGACGCCGTCACGAGACAGTTCCTTACTTCCTCACGTCCATGATTTACTTCTCTAAACAGGTTGAAAGTATCCTCGGCAAGCAAAAAGAAACCGCAGACCCAGAGAAACTTCAAAAAAAAAATAAAAAAAATCCCAAATATGAGTCATCGCCGACAGATCACGATGTTGTGAGCAAAGGGACGCCTGCCTCGCGAGCCTTTCGTATTACCGAACGTTCATCAGAAGCTGGACCCTGAAGTGTTAACAATGATCTCTTGTTTCCCAAAGAAGAAGCCGTGTGCTTACAAGGCCTTTCTCGAGGCGTAGGAGCGTCCAGAACTGATATCGGCTTCGTGTGGAGCTGATCAATTAGGGCGGCGCCGGCGTAGTCGCCCGGCAGGAACTGGTAGACGTCGACGCGGATAGTATATGTGCCGGGATGAGATATAGACAGGTCCGTGAAGGGAAAGACGAAGTATCTGGACCCCGGTTTGGAGCCGGCGATCTCGAATCTGCTGACAGCCTTGGTACCTTGAAGATAGCCATCGATGACGGAGCCCTGTCGGTCGACCACGGCGACGGTGGCAAAGTAATCGACGCCGTTGTCAGGTCCCCGAATCGTCTGCTTAGCCATGATGGGAGGATGCAGGTAAGAGCCGGCCTGAATTCGCCTCGGCGGCTGCACCGCCATCTTGATACCGGCCATGGTGTACTGGAGGCAGGGCTCTGATGTCTGTTGCATCTGGCCACTGCTGAATGTGCGGTTGACTCTCTCCGGCATGGTGAAAGAGAAGGGGGAGGGCCTTGATATAGTTCAAGTTGGGGAACGGGGAATATGGGAAACCTCAGACGGGCTGCCGGCCGCGACCGTCGACAGGGAGAGGAACAAGATACAGTAATTGCAAGTTTTGTTTTGCTCCCGAATATTTTCGCTTGTTGCATACGCACACATACAAAATAGAAAGGGAAGATTTGGTTGGAAGAGAGAGGAGGAAGGTTATTGTGGCAGCCCGGGCTGATGTCTGTTGCTCGGCTGTGACACGAGCAGAAATTGGATACCTAGCGGCTGGAGGTTGGACGGCGACCGACGATGAGGCGCAGGATCTTGGAGCAGTTGGAACGTAGGCGAATGGAGCAGGGCCTCGTATATATATCCTGTGTAACTGGTGAAGCAGGGACATCCCGATGCCAGGGAAGCGACTGATGCGTGTAAACACTCAGAGATGTTGTCTCCTTCTCTTGTCTCACAGGGCATGGCGTACGTCTGGGAGGGGGTGTGTCCAAGCGTATTTTTGCCATCTTTTTGACGTCAGGGATTTCCCAGCCCGGTGGCTCGGTAGGATGATCATTAATTCGGGCGCATCTCAAACCTCGAGATGCCTCAATCATATTCATGTGTATGTATGTAGGTAGGTAGTCATGTTGGATGCACGCCCCCCGCCCCCTCCACCCCCTTCCACCCCCTTTCCCGGGGAAGGGGATCGGAGAGGTCTTACAGGGTGTACATACATACATATGTACGCGGATGGCCTAACAATAGAGTGTGTTGACCGACAGCTTGGGTCGATGGCATTCCCGAGTTCCGCTGCACGTTTCAGGGAGGAAAAAGAGGGTTTTGCTGGACGAGAGAGTGCTCGGTCCGTGTAGACATTCATCTCTTCTCCCTCCACTGCTGTCTTCTTTCCTCACTCTTCTCGAGTTCTTTACTCCGTTGTGCGGATAGTATGCTGCAACCTTGGCCGTGTTTTCTCCCGGCTCCCCGTCGGGAACGTTGTCTCGATCATTCGCGCAGGAACCGATCAATTAGCGGGAGGGAAAAAGCAAAGAGGCCTTACGATTCCGGGCGTTGCTAAACCCTAGCAAAATGAAGTCATGATGAACGAATCTCCACTGGACCCTGAAAAACCGGCAAGGGGATGGAACGGCAGGTGATTTCGTAGGCAGGGATCATGTGCTTCTTTTCTTGGGACCATTGGACAAGGATGAAGGCAGGTATATCTTGGGGGGAAGGGGAGGTTGTGATGCCGGGCAGTTGAAATAAATGGGTGAGCGAAAAGTCGAACATTGGCGAGAGGACTCGTCACATTTTAACGTTGAATATTTTACCCCTTTTTCTACTAGCCTCTAGTGACAACTGACAGAGGCTTGTTTCAGAGAAGAAAGTGAGAGGGCAAATTGTTGGTGATGAGGAGGGAATGTGGTTATACTGTATGTATGTATGTATGTACATAGTCCGTACATCCAGCGTACTACACATCCGTACCTATCTCCCTACCTTTTTCTACCTAGGTATACAAGCTGACGAACGAGTCCGAAGATCGTCCCAGCCGTTTAAGCACCGGCCCGACAGCCGATTCGACGCAGGCAGAAGCAATTCGTAAAGGGGGGCACGGTACGATGAAAGAACGCGTGAGCCGCTTCATGGATCTTATCACCTCGGAAGTGACAGACGGAGACAGGTAAGAGGCGTAGTACTAACGTTTGATTTCAACATCTAGTATCCCGTAGTTGGACTTGAAGTTGGAACGCCCGGAAGACCGGCTGCCGGAAATCGGAGTCGCTTCGAGACCGGAGCGGAGGCTGTAGGGTAGGGCGGGGTCAGAGGAGGCCTGGATGCGACATCAACTTCACGGCTTGCCTCGCTCCATACATACATACATAAGCCCGTTGCCACCTTTCACATGATCACCGTCGCCTCGCTGAACCGCATCTCGTATCGACGTACACGAAGCCTCCTGAAGCCGCTGCTCGTTACCGGTCACCCCCGCTTTCCCGCCGTCGGCCTGTGCGAGCCGGTCCTTTCAAATTCAACCAGACATCACATTCACCATCAACTCCCCAGGACCTTCTCCGCGTCACGCCTTGCCATGACCGACTTCGAGACGGTTTTGAAGGCCAAGTATCCGGCCAAAGCGCACGCCCGCCGCGTCGTCGAGCTGCTCCGCGATGCCGTCCCCGAACCTGGCGGTGTGCTCTACCTCGAGGGCCGCGAGACCAAGATGCAGGAAGACAACGACTCGCCAGAGCCTTTCCGGTGAGACGGCTCTCGAACGCTGCCTCGTCAGCGGATGATGCTGACGACACATAACCAGCCAGCGCCGGCACTTCTACTACCTGACGGGCTGTAACCTAGCCGACTGCCGCTTCGCCTACGACACCACTGCCGATCACTCCATCCTCTTCATCCCGCCCGTCGACCCGGACGACGTGCTCTGGTGCGGCCTGCCAGTCAGTATCAACGAGGCCCTCGCCCGTTACGACGTCGACGAGGTGCGCTACACCACCGACGTCAACGCCACTCTCGCCAGCCTCGCCGGTCGACAGAAGCCAGCCAAGGGGACCGCCTTCGCCATCGCCGGCCACGTCTCCGACTCGGTCACATTCCTCGGCTTCGACGCGACTGATCTGGTCGCCCTCAAAGCGGCCATCGATGGTGCCCGCGTCGTCAAGGACGCCTTCGAGATCGCCATGATGCGCAAGGCCAACCACATCTCCGGCCTGGCCCACGCCGCTGTTGTCCGCCGTGCACGCGATGCCGAGCTCGAGCGCGAGCTTGAGGCTACCTTCCTCGAGCGTTGCGTCGCCCTTGGCGCCCGTGAGATGGCATACCATCCGATCCTCGCCGCGGGCCGCGCCGCCGCCACGCTGCATTATGTTGATAATGATGCCCGTCTCGCCGGCAAGCTGAACCTGCTTATCGATGCCGGTGCCGAGTGGGATAACTATGCGTCTGATATTGTCAGACGTCCCGTAAACCCGATTTGCCTGTGTGCTTGGCTGACCAAGTTGGTCGCCCCCAGACGAGGACCTTTCCCTTGTCCGGTTCCTTCACGAAAGAGTCCCGCGCCATCTACGACATCGTTTTAAAGATGCAGCTCGAGTGCATCGGTCTCATCAAGGCCGGAGCTCTGTGGGACGATATCCACTTGCACGCCCACAAGATCGCCATCGACGGCCTACTGTCACTCGGCATTCTCAAGGGGGATGCGCGGGAGATTCTCGAGGCCCGTACTAGCGCGGCTTTCTTCCCCCACGGTTTGGGCCACTACCTGGGCATGGACACCCACGATGTCGGAGGAAATCCCAACCGTCAGGACGAGGACGTGCTCTTCCGTTACCTTCGACTTCGTGGCCGCATGCCCGCGGGGAGCGTTGTGACCGTCGAACCAGGGGTGCGCTAAGTGTCATGTCTCTCTCTCGTCCTGATCGTATGCTGAGGATTCCCTGCAGATCTACTTTTGCGAGTTCATCCTGATGCCTTACCTTGACGACCCTGTCCATGGCAAATACATCGACCGAGCCGTCTTAGACGCGTATTGGGATGTTGGCGGTGTCCGGTAAGACAGACATTACCCCTGTGTAGCGACGCCTCTTTTTGACCGACAAGATATGGCTGCAGTATCGAGGACAACGTGCTCGTTACCGAAGGTGGCTGCGAGAATTTGACGACGGCGGTGAAGGATGCCGGTGAGATCGAGGCGCTCTTTCGCAAAGACTGAGCACAAAGCAGAGGCATAGGGATGTGTGGGCGGCCCAAAAAAGGGAGTGTAAGTTCGAACAAAGCATCACGCCGTCAGCCGGCCTCCTGAATTACTGAAATTAGCCGTGCTGTGCGGTAGCCGTCTGCACTGTACGCTGAACCGGGGTCGTCGTGTCTTTTTCCCTAGGGAGCCGTCATCCCCCTTGACTACTGTTTTTGTAGGGGGGGCCGAGAGAAATGTCTCGAAAGCACCGAGACGATTGCACATCTCTGATCGTCGAAACCCGTCGGCATGGAGGAAGTCGGCCGACCAGTTGTGCTTCGACGGCCAGTTCCAAGTGCTTCCACTGCCCACCTGTCGCCTGACGTGCGATTACGGCCGAGCCGGTCGGCGACGCAGCTGCGGGACATGGGTCCGGGTTGCGAGACGCCGCCCGCGCTGCCTCAGTCGGTCATCGTCGAAACGGAGCCGGCACGACCCCACAGCTCGTCTGGTTTCTCGGCGTCAAGAGACACACCCCGATGGAAAACTGCGCTGGACGAGGCGCAATACTGGGCCGGTGGTCTCCTCGGTAAGCCGAGCGAGTCGACGCGACACTACAGCATTATTCGCCACAGCCATGCCCTGGTCTGGTATCGAGGGCCCGCCACCTCGGTATCCGTGACCGTCCTCTCTGACAGACCCCTACCGACCGGACGCAAGCTCTGGCTGCAAGAAAGGGGCTTCTCTGGCAACGCGGGGATGGCGGCCAAAGCTCTCGTTGGCTCGACGCGTAACTGGCTCGACGTGACGCCCGTACGCGAGGCCCGGCCGGAGCACTTACGTGACGTGGAAGAGCGCGGCTTCCAGCGAGATCTCAGGCGTTTCGCTCAGAAAGCGACGCAGGGCCGGACCCGGACGCATGCGCCGCGTGAGACGCTCGTCGTACGGATCCCCGCGGGCGTGGCTGATGGCTACTTTCGGCTGGTCTTGTGTGATGGCAAAAAGGTGCTTTGCGGGAGCCCCGTATTTCGCATCGCCAGCACCTCGCCCGACGCTGCCGTCGTTCGCGGCGCCAGCTTGGCTTCGCTGCCGCTCGAGCTGGGTGTCAGGGCCGCCAGCACGGTGGGGAAGCAAATGGCCAGCAAGTATATGGGAGTTGCCGGCGCCGCAGCACAGAACAGGGCTCGGGCGCTGCTAAGGAGTAGTCGTCGCCCTGTGCTCAACAAGGCCGGCAGCGCGATGGAGAAGGGTTGCACGCGTCTCGGCCTGGTCGACATCGTCCGCGAGGGGTGGCGGCGGGACGAGCTGCTGTCATCGCTACCGGCCACACCCATGGAGTTCATCGGCTCCGGTCCTGAACCGCCGTTCCCCTTCAAGTTGAACGGCAAGGTGGTCCCAGGCGGCGATCGCTGCGAGGCCGAACCAGGCTTTCCGACGGTGCGCCTTGGGGGTGTCCCCTTGGGAGTCCGGGCCCGGCTTCGCGGCGTTTTTGCCGCCTGGGTTCGCATCTTACCGGCCAAGAGCGGCGTTCCGGACCTAGCATGCCACGATTGGCTCGAGGCCGTGGTCACGATTGCGCCCCCTTGCGACGTGACACCTGACGTCGCTGTGGCGGACGATGTTTCGATACATGTGGCTCGCGACACTGATGGCATCGATTTCTGCAGTGCCCGGCTCAACGTCTTGCTCATGGGCCTGCTGCGGCCGGTGGTGTCCTTGTCGACATCCGAGGCCGACCTTGCAGGGCAGCATGCTCGAGATGTGGCGACGACGCTGGTCAGTCTCGCGCGCGAGTCGTGGGGAGCTGACGAAGCCGATGCCCTCACCCACGGCCAGCGGAGCGTCGCGGAGAGGCTGGTGGAGGCGACAGGCGCGCTGAGGATCCAGGTCGACCGGTTGCCGTTGCACTGGGCTGGGGTGCGGTCTGAGGCGGCGACGTTGAGGGATGGCTGTTATGGGATAGGCGGGTTGTGGATTGCGAGGTGATACGGCAAGCCGAGGTGAAGGTTCGGGTTATATTGATGAGCGAGCCAGGTAAGGTCCTTGCGTCGGTATCAAGGCAGGCGACTCCGATCATGGTTGACCGTCATTACTCTCCGAAGGCGGTAACTGATTCCGATCGTCTCTACGGGGACTTGTCCGCCGCTGGGTCATGCAAACGTGCCTACGGGTCATTATAAAACTAGGATTCTGGATATCATCAAGTAGGTAAATGAGTATTACGCCTGTCTGCACAAGTTCATACACTGACGATGATGGTAGATTTACAGCCCCCAACGCCCACAGCAGACCATCATTTCAAGGTTTTCGTTGACTTTCGGCCACGATCGTGGCGTAGACCCTGTCGGCACACTCGTTAAGGGGAGCAACGCAGTTTTCGTGCTGTCACGAGAGTCAGCCTCAGGTCAAGGACACGACGATTGAAGACACATTCTCTCACCCTCCCTGCGCCGGAGAAGAACTCTCCGAGCGCGAACTTGATCTTTATTGTGCTTTGCTCGGACGTGGCGGCAGACATGTTGTTGATCAAGTCGTCCAAGCCTGCCTTGCACACTGGTGGTAGCGAAAGGCACTGCTTTACGTTAGAAGCTATTGCCAAGATGATGGAAGCAGCTGAATTACCCCCGGCTCCCGGCTCACGACGCTGCGGATGGTTCCTGATGTGTTTTCATATCAGCAAACTTGCATCTCAGCGTGAACTCGTCTACTTGCTGTAGTTGTCGATGGTATTCAGCCTCGCAGCGTTTACCATCAAAGCCGACATGGCAGCGAGTAACAGGCCGAAGAACTGGAGAGAGAAATGAGCGGACATGCTACGAAGAGACAAGAAGATTTTTACCTTCATGGTGATTGGTTTTGATGGATCGATATTGAGAGCCCGATGTTGAAGTCTGTAGCTGTAGATGTGAAAGCTTGCTGATGTCGAGAACTACAGCTTCAAGCGAGCCCATGGCGCTTCTTATATTTCTACGAAGCCCTCGGCCTCGAAGGCATTGCCATAGTTGTTACCATGGGAAACCTTGGTTGCCAAAGCTGGTCGCCACCGGTGTTCTCAAAACTGCTATCTGGCCAGTGCAGATTCTGTGGTAACAGAAGGAGTCTGACGCAAAAGTGCTGATGAGTGGCGATATCTCGACCACGTCTCACCCCTCGTCAAGGCGGTGGTTGAGCAGTGGGCAACTGGGCATAGGGAAGCGTGGCGGGTAGGGGGGGGGGGGGGACGATGGAGAGGAATGCTTTGATCAGCGTCGCTGGGGGAAGGATCTGAAGGGGAAACGTGCAGGCTGAGGAGGCTAGGAACCGAGGAGCATATACATACATACATTCAACGGCAGGGGGATAAATGCTCTATGCAAGGCATGGGACCATCGTGAACGACGTCATGGACCTTGATGAAGGAGGGTATCATGTAATCCGACAGAAAGACAACGGCCCGTCCGGCTCCCGGGGTAAGAACATTCCTGGACGTCGGACGCTATGCATGTAGTTTCAAACAACGACATCTCGGCCGTAGTGTCGGCCAGATGTAAGCGGGACCGCGTTCCGAGCCGAGAGACAGGCAGAGCCTTGACAGCATCTCTCTGTTGTTGAAGGAGAAGGGAAGCTTACCATGGCGATTGTCAAGTTGGGCCGTCTACCGCTGGGAACAAGGAGTGAAGCCTACAAGGGCTCTCTACACTTGAAGTTGGAGGAGGAGAGATTGATTGGACCATGGAAAGATGTCAGCCGTTCAACCTCGTCCTCATCAGCCGCTCAACCTCGTCCTCATCATGACCAAATCTACAGACAGGTGTACGAGGCAATGCTTTCGTGGCTGGAGCATCTGTCCCTTCTCATGCTTCGAGTCTCAAGCTTCGAGTCTCAAGCGTCAAGACTGTCGACTCGCAAAGGAAAAAAAAAAAACTAAAAAAAACTTGGGATTTGCCGTGGCAACGCTGGTGGTTAATCTTGCTGGAAATCTCGACGAAGCTGCGCATGTGTCTCTCTCTCTGGTGATGTCGCAGCGTCGCCGCCTCCCTCGAGACTGCGACCCCTGAGGGCGGCTGAAACATGGGCGATTTCTTCCTTGGACGGACATTTCTTGCGACTGCTGGTTGTTGTTTTGACCTTGAGAATACCCCCCAGCCGATGGCAAGTTTGTAAATAAACCCGGAGGCTGACCGGCAGGGACCGGCATATGTATATATGATTTATCCATCTTGGAGATGGAGGAGGAGGAGGAGGAGGAGGAGCTCGTCTACCACAGCCAAAGGTCGTCTTCTCAGATCGTCAACCTCTAACAAAGCCATGAAGCTCTCGCGTGCCTTGCTGGCT
>LKCN02000003.1:1040731-1060602 GCA_001633055.2 Ophiocordyceps polyrhachis-furcata BCC 54312 | reverse complement strand
ACTCCCAAGGCTTCGAGGCTGACCTACCTACCTTCTCAGTCGCTTACGGCATCTACGGCTTGTCAAATAGCTTGCAGAAGCCGCAAGCCGGGCCGCGCCTAGCCTCCTACTGCGGACTCATCGCCGTCGGCCTCTGCTCTGCCGGCTATCACATGACGCTTAAATACCACACGCAGATGTGCAAGTGTCCCTATACCTGTTCCCTCGCCATTCTGTACGTACGCATCTGACCACCTAGGAGAGGAGGAGGTTAGTGGACGAGCTGTCGATGCATCTTCTCGCCACGCCTCTGCTCTTCCGCCTGCTCACCTTCGGGGCCAGCCCCCGCTACACCAAGGTGGTGGCAGTAGTCTTGCTCCTCCTCTTCACCGTCATCATGACGACCCATATCCTCATGGACGAGTTCCTGCTCCACGCCACAACCTTTGGGCTTGCCGTGTACCTGATTGCCACTCGCATATGGCACATCATCTCACAACAAGTACCGGATCCCGTCATCAGGAAGAATCTCCAAAGGTTGACCAAGTTTGGCTGCGGTACGTTCTGCCGCCATCGGTGACGGCACACGGTATATCTGATCTGATCCGATGCAGCCAATTTCCTCGGTGGCTACGCCTTCTGGCTGGTCGATGACTGGGCTTGCGGCTTGTTGACGAGCATGAGACACACCGTCGGCTGGCCTGTAGCCTTTTTCCTCGAGTTCCACGGCTGGTACGGCAGATTGCCCAACCGTCGCCCAAGCCTGCAGAACTGACGATGGTCTTCACAGGTGGCATGTCCTCACCGCGATTGGCGGCTACATCGCCGTCGCAATCGTCGACACCATCACGTCGGGAGAGCTGGACAAGGACCCGATATACACGTTTGCCTGGCCGATACCCGCTGCGATGCAGTACTTGTCTGGCACGACAAGAGTCAAGGCTCACGGCAAATAGCCATGGGAAAAAGACGATTTCTTACGGGGCAGCCTTGCTAGGAGACTCATCAACACCATCTATCGTGTAAAGGAACAGGGATTGCAAACACGGAACCACATGACAGAGTGTCTAGAGAGCTGGGCCCGGAATGTACATATGTATGTAGAGCGTATGTAGCTCCTTATTCGCCATAGCAGGCATAGCGGATCTTCCGGCTCGTTGCCATTCCAGTCTTTGCGGGTCATACCCATGCCATACCTTAAGTAGAATGTTAGACGACGTCAATTCAATTCGCCGCTGATTGATTGATGAGTCTCGAAAATAACTTTTTGTTTAAAAAAACGCCCTTTTTTTTTTTTTTTTTTTTTAAACCTTGCCATGACTCTGAAGTTCATGATGGCTTCGATGGTCTATTCATCCACATCAACGGCCATCAGCAGCCGCTCTCTCCTCCTTCATGACAAAGTCCACACAGCTCTCATACGTCTGCTTCGCTCCCGTCCCGAACCAGAACCACTGCAGGACGCAAGCACCAGGCTGCGTGCACTGTCCCTCGGCCAGCCGCGGCATCGTCACGCTGAATGCCGTGTTGTTCGGCGGCAGCTGCGCCAGCTTCTCGTCCGCGTACGAGTCGAAGCTGATGAGAGGCTCGCCGATCGCCTTGTTGTCTGCCGTGTTGACGATCGACACGTTGGCCGGGCCCTCGTGCGGAATCGGCAGCCCGACTTTGAAGTCGACCACCTGGTTCGCGCTGAACCGTTGCACCTTGTCCTTGTTGTCGTCGAACGTTGCGCCGCGGCATAGGAAGAGGTTGCCTTGGGGGCGTTTGGTCAGAAAAGAAGGTCCTCTGCTTTGCCATGAACTCACATGCTGCGTTGTTCGGCTTGACCGACTCCAGCGGTATGGTAGGGTCGGCGTCGACGGCGTCGACGGCAGCTTGTCCGCACGTCTCGACCATCTTGGGCCCCGTCCCTCGCGGCGCAGGACTGGTGACGTTTCCGTGGCCCGCCACGGAGGCTGCAAAGGCTGCAATGGCGATCAAAGTGTACTTCATGGCGAGCGGATTATGATACTATCGTGACGATTCAGGGGTAAGGACTGAGAAGGTTGAACAGGCCATCCATCATAGCTGAGCGGGGATTTCTGCAGTTCATAAATAGACAGTCCAAGGACGAGCAACGAAACAGAGGAATCAATCTCTGCGTTGGATCCTCAGTTACAGCTTTGGTGACGCCGCTAGGCTATGAGGCTCGCTATCTGCAGTTTCCTACGGCCTAACTCGATCAGGGCCCCGGTGCCGTTCCCCCTATTTGGTGCCTCAAACGCTAGCCTAGGGTTGAGATACGTTACAGACGACAGAAGCAGCGGCCAAGGGAGGGGGGGCGACGGCAAGCAATTATCCCGAACGAGAAACCGGACTATCATGATGGCTTTCTTACATCTATATCGAGCCGCCTTTCTCTGAAGGGAAAAGTTCGTCGGGGTTTACAGTCATGACGAAACGTTCGTGAGTAGCAGCAAGCATTTTTTTTTTTTTTGGCCTTGAAAGTCAAAGAGCCGGGAAACAAATCAACAATTTCAGTGTCATTTGTATCAGTATTGACTGGCTCCTGGTTGTCGCAGAAGCTAGCATCTCCCAAGTTTCTCCCGTCAAATACCGCCTGCCCGAGGCGACCCTTATCCCGTCTCTATCATGGCTGCTCTACAGAGTTCAGCCACCCCCCGAAAAAGGGCAAGCATAGAGAGGCATGAGGCAGAGTCGGGGGGAGCAGCACGCATGAAGTGCTTGATGTGAATGCCTTCGTCTATTCTACATCATGCCCGGAAGACCTCGTAGCAGCGCCACGACTTCAGGCAGTTTACCCTCAATTCTGATACCCAGCATTGCACGTAAATCCCTCAACCATCCTCACCATCATCGTCAAGCCCCAAAAAGGGGGGAGGAGGCAGTACCATAACAAGATCCACGATGCCCTACTGCCATCCCCTACTGCCTCTGTTCGATACACCCGATTCTTTCTGTCCGGAACACTATGCTATGCTTTTATTTCGACTGAGGCGTTTTTGGCTTCGAAAGCGGCCGATACAATCCGGGCTTGTGCGGCTCCTTTTCATAGCCAGGACGATACCACCTCCTAACAGGCTGTTCCGCTATCGGATATACGCCTGGGAGGTCGGATGGCAACTTCATGCCTTGGACAGCGACGAGCCCCGCCAGGCTGGTCAGGACAATGGAGGGCGAAAACAACATTGTTGATTGTTGGAGTGGTGGTGGTGGTGGTGGTGGTGGTGGTGGTGGTTTTTTTGAGAGAGAAAATCGTCTCCAAGTAAGAACAGTCTTGAAGTGAAAGTCGGAGAGCAGGTAAGAAGAGACACGAAGAGAAGAGTAGAGGGAATGATGATGATGAAGAAGAAGGACAAGGAGGAGAAGAAGAAGAAGAAGAAGAAGAAGAAAAAGATGAGAGAAAAGACGGAACGGAAAGAGTGGCTTTTATGCACATACCGATCAGATGGCAGGTGTGTGAATCTCGAAGCAGCTCCGAGGTTAATACCTCACCAGACGACACTCACAACAACAAAAGCAAGCAAGCAAGCCATAAACGCGATGTTTACCGACCAAGAAAAACAAGCCATCACGAAGCAGGATGAAGAAAACAGACTCCCGGCTTAAAAAGGAACGACTGAAGATTTGCAAGATTGAGGGGAAATGGTCCGCATGCGCGTTATCAGTGGCCAAGAAGCGGGCATATGAAGCTGGGCTAATGCATAGTTTCCTGCAATTTCAGCGATATAACAAAGAGGCTGACTTTGAACTTCTGCCCAAAGCGGTTGAGAAGGCTTCAAGATGCCTCCTCCTCCTCCTCCTCCTTCTCCTCTCTCCCCTCCCCTCTCTCCCACATTAGCAAGAAAACTTTATCTTCGTCGGTAGGGAAATTTTTTCTCTTTTTTACGCAAAAGACCTTCTTGGCACCCTTAAACCAACCCCCCCCCCCCAAGTCTTGGACGTCATCGGGCTGAGGGTAAAAGGGCAGGTGTCTCTCTTGCGGAGATTCAGCCCTACGATGATGACATCGACCCAGTCGGCCCCACCCAGATCCGTCCGTACCTCCTTCTCGTCAGAAAAAAAGGCCCTCGTATAGTCACGTGGCATCACGAGGCCCGCAGACTCCGCAGCAAATCTCGCTGCCTCGCCAACCACCGAATAATCTTCCTTAGCAGAAGCCAGCTACTATGTATGTTATTCCTCAGAGAAATCTCTTCGGATATCGTGTATGTTTATATAGAGATCTTTCCGCTAGGAAAGACAAGGATAGAGCTCTCACTTCTTCCGCACACATACCTACCTTCTGAACACACACACATCTCTCATCTCCGCACTTATCTTGCTCCACGTGACCTTCCGATTCCGACAGGATCTCTCCTGAGATTCTGACACTTCTCATGTATGTACACATACCTACATACTGTTGAGTCTGTCGTGCACGGCAGCGGCCCTTATAGGGCCTATTAGCTGAGCATCTCTCCGGACTGCTACTTGGTTCACACATACATATGTATGCATGTATGACGATCTCTGAAATCATACATGTATATATGTATATATATACATACCTACGGTGAAACCTACCTACGCAAGGGCGGCATCATGACACCCAAAGGGCCCCAGGGGATGGCAACTTGATGACTCTCTCACGTCCATAAAATTTTCTCTACTCTGAGTTGTGCCTCCAATCTGATTACTGTAAAGACTTTTGCTCATTTCCTTCCCTTACCACCAACAGACCCCCTTTTCTTCACCACCCCAGACCGAAACGCCCTGGCTTCCAGCTTCTTTTTATCCTTGTTGCTCAGCTTGCCGCCACTCTTCTTCTTCAGTTTCTTGCGCAAGGCGTCCAGCCCGTCAAGTTCGACCTGGCGGGACTTCTGCTTGTCCTGCTCCGTCTGAAACCAGGTGCGCTTCGGCCGCGCCTGGATCTCGGCTTTGTGGACAAGGAGGTTTTCGGCCTTCTTGATGTGCATTTCCGCCTGCTGCACCTCTTTGAGGTGTTTTTCCTCCTCTATCACCGACTCGACTTCTTCGGACAGTTCGTCGACTCGCCGTTGCCACTTGTCGGCGTCCGATGCGGCGACCAGTCGGCTGGTGACAGTTGTCCCACGAGCCTTGCCAGCTTTCGCTATGGCCTTCACCAGCTTTCGATCAGCCTCCGCAGCGAGCGTCACTGCGGTGCCTTTGCGTCCCGCACGAGCCGTGCGGCCCACTCGATGGACGTAATTTTCGAGGGTTTGAGGGGCATCGTAATTGATCACCGTATCGATTTTCCTGATATCCAGGCCGCGAGACGCCAGATCGGTTGTGAGCAGAAAGGCGACTTTGCCGTCTCGAAACGCCTCCATGTTTTCGATGCGCTATCGAGGAAATCAGGACACAGCAGCACAAGGGGGGAAATTGCCACCTTCGTACCTCTCTTTGCTTTATGTTGCCGTGCAGTTCGGCACACGACAAGCCAAGCAGGCCAAATACGATGCGGGCGTGATGTGCAACCGTCTTCTGCCTGAAGAAAATGATGACCCTCTCAGTGTACAGTTTTTTGCAGAGGTGGACGAGGTAGCCCATCCGTTTGTCTTCGCGTTTGGGGCGCAAGCGAACAATTTCCTGCACCAGTGTGCTCACTGTCTGCGTCAGTGCGTCGACCATGAGCCGGACAGGCTGGCTCATGCCGAGTCGAATGAGGCGGTCAACGGTTGAAGTCATGGTGGCGGAGAACAGCATTGTCTGTCGCGCTTTGGGTAGAGTAGAGAGGATCTCGTCGAGCTCATCGGCAAAGCCCTCCGCGAGCATGCGGTCGGCTTCGTCGAGAACCAGAATCTCCACCTTGTCGATTTTGAAGCTTGCCGAGTTCCGCATATGATCGATGAAGCGGCCGGGGGTGGCAATGACGACGTCTGGCCGTCGCCTCAGCTCGGCCTCTTGCATCTTGAGGCTCAGTCCGCCGACAGCCAGGGAGAACTTGATGTCGGTGTACGAGGCCAGCTTGATCGCCACAGAGTGGCACTGTATAGCAAGCTCTCGTGTAGGTGCGAGGACGACAACCCTCGTGGTAGGCACTTTGTTGGGTCTGTAGAGGAGCCGTTCAAGGATGGGAATGATAAAAGCGCCTGTCTTGCCAGAGCCTGTCTGGGCCCCGCCAACGAGATCCTTGCCGAGGAGAGCGAAGGGGATGGCCTTGGCCTGAATCGGGGTGGGCGTAGAGAAGCCGACGGCGGTGGTTCCAAGGACTATTGGACGCGAAAGACCCAAAGCCACGAAAGACGAGGCTTGGCCTCTTGTCTTCTTCACGGTGTGCTGAACCGCTTCCTCGGGAGCAAAGAAGGCATCGCGCTTGGCCTGCTCCTCCAAGTCTTGTCCATCGTCAGCGAGCACCTCGTCGTCGTCGTCGTCGTCGTCCATGGTGAAGGTTGCACCCTCCATCGCTTCTTGACCGTCTTGAGACCCAGAGCCATCGAGGCCTGTCAGCTTCTCCCGTCGCCTCTTGATGATCCCATCAAGACCAACGCTCTGTTCCGGGACTTGGGTCCCCTTCTTGGCACCCTCAAACCCCCAGTCTTGGAGGTCATCGTCGCCAGGACCGGTAGGGTCAACTGGGTCGTCCACGAATTCGAAGTCCGAGTTGAAGGAAGCATGCGTCTCGCACTCGGACTCGGGCTCATCTCTATCGGACAGAGTGTAGATCCAATCGTCCTTTGCGGGCGGCTTGCTGATGGGAGAAGGCATGATAAAAAAGTTGAAATGAGCCTGTTAAGCAAACTGTGTTGTTAAGACTCCTGAAAATCTCAAAAGGAGGGGGGGGGGGGGTTGTCAGAATATATGTGTATAAAGAGATGAGAAGGAGGGGAAGGAGGTGAGGGAGGAGAGGGAGGAGAGGGAGCGCAAGAGAGGCAAGTATGAGTCACACATACTGCCAGCAAGCAAGTCTCGGGAGGACGCACCTTCCTTATTGCTCTTATCATTCATTCTCGTCGAGGTCAAGAGCCAAAACTTTCTCGTCGTTACTGCCGCGGCTAAATTTTTGGCGGTGCGGCTAAAACTGCTTGTCGCCGCTGGTGGAAAGTGCCGAAGTTTTGCCACAGTCAAGATAAACACGGGCTGAGAGGAGCCGCACCACTACACTACCACCAGGCACTGGGAACCTTTGTAGGGGTCAAAGAGGTCCAGCATCTCTGACTCATGTTTCTTTCCTTGAGGGCTGCGTTGCTCAACGCTATTACGGTGGAGTACTGGAGAGCTCCTACATGTTAACCCTCTTCTCAACCTTCCTTGCGCTCTAGGGGGAAGCTACTGGAGTAAGATTGAGTCCCTGGAGCTCAAGGAAGATTGAGAGCGAGGAAAAGTCCTTCCTTGACGAAGGTTGAGAAGGCATCTACGGAGCAGGAGGACAGAACCTTAGCCCAGTGCACTCATGAGGGGAGATAATGTCTGAAAGATGGCCGTCACCTGATCGTCTGTCACGTGTCACAGAACAAGTCAGAACTTGCGTCGGTAGTTCTTAAGTTCTTACCACTACTAGGTACAGTAGGTGGAAAAAAGTTCCGCCTAACTCCACTTAGCGCAACGCGTCTCGCGTAGGCCTTTATAGGACCCTTCTTCTTTAAAAAGGCATTATATATTAATAATGCCTCTAATTACGCCTAAAAAACACTAGTCGCCTTATAAACAAATAAGGATTATAATAGCCTACGATTTAGGACTTATAGCCTTAGCTATTATAGCTAAAAAAGGCCTTTCCCTATAGGCTATATATAGTATTATAAAACGCTATTATTATTAGATATCTGCGAAATCTTTACTATATTCTAAAAAGCTAAGGAAAATTTCTAATATAGATAAAAGATATATTTTTTAATATATTAAGAAAGACCCTTTTATTTTATATAAAGATTTTATTAAATAGGCTTCTTTATCCTATATACTTATAAAGGAATCGACGAAGAGACAATACTAAGTCGAACTAAAGAGGAGTAATAAATAGAACTACTAAGAAGAGAGAAAAAAGAAGGGAGAGAAGCTCCCTACTAGCTAGCTATATACCTCTCGAGGTTAGCTATTAGTAATAAGTCCATACTAATACAAGCCTATCCTATCCTAGCTAAGCTAGAGGGTCTACCTATTACGTACTTATAATCCCCCTATCTAGATATAACTAGGTTAAAAACCTAGTCCTTTATATACCCTCTATCCCTAAAAGAGATAAAAAGCGCAAGCTAGTTAACGCTATATAGTAAACGCTATAATAGCTATATATTACGCTAGCGCAAAGCTATATATAAACCGTAAAGGCTTGCTATAAGCGGCTAACTGCTAGCTAGTCTTTCCTAAAAAAGGGGAGTTTGTAAAACGCGGAGTTATATCGCCTATATTAAAGCAGGAAAGCAGCTACCCGACTAGTAATAGAAGAAATCCTATATAACTAGCGCATGCTTTAAGGGGGTCCTATTAAAGCGGGGTAGCCTTAGAGGGGCCTTTTATAGTATTAACTAACCTAGCCTTAAGTATATGCTTTATTGCCTAGTTATAAGGGTTGTTTTCTTAGCCTAGCGCGATTAGTATTAGTACGTACTGCCTTGCCCTGCCCTGCGCGCTAATAATAAATTAACGCATATAAGATAGAGGCAGGATATATATAACTAATTACCTAGCCTATCCTAGACTATAACCCTTATAGCTAATCTATAAATCCCTTACGCCTTATTGCCCTAGTTAAAAATCTCTGCCTTACCTCTAGTTTTTTCTACTAGCTTAGAAACTAATATTAACCTAGCAATCCGAGATTATATATATAGCTAGGAGTAGTTATATTAAAAGTAACCGACTTAGTTATATTTATAGCAACGCTTACGCTAGGGCGCGCTAGAGGCGCTAGATTAGATAGCACTAATATCTATTAGGTTAGCCTTAGCATAAAGCAAAAGGTTAAATATTACCTAAGATATATCCCTAGAGTTAAATATACTATTAAAGCTTTTTAAAAGTAACGCAAAAGCTTAATATATTATAGGCTATATTATCTCTCGATCTAGTTGCTTCTTAGGTTCTTTATAAAGACTAGAAGCTAATAAGATAATCTTAGCATAGTTAGACTAGTATTGCTATCCGGCTTTAAAGAGAATATATTCCTATTATATAACGTACGCGCTAAGGGACTCTAATATCTCCTATAATAAAATAACTAAAAAAAGACCTGCGTATTGCTTTTTATATAATTTGCTAAGAGTATTATTAATATATACTAGGAAGGATTTAGGCTAATTAGCAAAATTATTAATATATAATACGTATAGAAGGAAACTTTGCTAGAAAATGCTAAGTTATAAATAAATATAAAAGAACTAGGAGCGACTATCCCTAATTATAACTCTATTAATAGCAAACTTCGCCTAAAGAGATACTAGCTATATTAGAAGTCTAGAGCAGGAATCTAATGTATTAGGGGTAGGCAAAATTTAATAGCGTTCTAAGGTTATATTTTCCGCATTATAGTTATAAATAGAAAGGAGTTCTATTTAATATAAAGGAATCGATAAAGAGACAATACTAAGTCGAACTAAAAAGGAGTAATAAATAGAACTACTAAGAAGAGAGAGAAAGGATAATACAGGACAAGCTATACTTAGTCTAATCCTATATAATTCTCTTATTCTTCCTTTCTAATAATTATTTAATCTTATCTCTAGGAAATCCTCTTAGGAAATTACTAGGAAATCCTCTCGGGAAATTACTAGGAAATCCTCTCGGGAAATCTCTAGGAAATCCCCTCCGGAAATTACTAGGAAATCCCCTCCGGAAATCTCTAGGAAATCCCCTCCGGAAATCTCTAGGAAATCCCCTCTAGAAATCTCTAGGAAATCCCCTCTAGAAATCTCTAGGAAATCCCCTCTAGAAACCTCCTATAAAATCTCTACTAGTATACGCGCTAGGAGATTTTTATAAATAAATATTCTTTACTTAGGATACTTATATCCCTAAATATTCCCTAGATAGAAAAATAGTCTTTTTAAATTATATAATATTTATTCTTAAAAGATACTTATTTATGCTTATAATATTTATAGTAGCTAAACTATACCTTATAACTAGTAGCTAGCCCGTTATTCTTATCTACCTAGACGTCTATATGCGTAAGCATATATTAACTAGTAGCAATTCTACGTTACGTTTACCTACTTACTAATCTCTAGCTATTAAGATAGTAAGTCGGACTTAAACGTATCTACTAATAGCTATATAAGTATAGATATTTAGCTTGGAAGGAAACTTTATTATACCTATATTTATACGCCTAACGTTTAATCTGCCTTTTTAGATTACCTTTTTAAAATCCTCGAATAAGAAAGCTTAGCTTATACTAAAGAAATACTTGCTTTTAACTTATACTATAAAGCAGGTAAACTATACCTATTTAAAGGATTATTTCCCGTCTTAAAGTACGGGAAAACAAGACCTATATAATAATATTCCTTTTGCTAGGATAACCTTAATAGACTAGACCTTCTCTAGGCAATAAATATATTCCTTACTAATCTAGACGTTGTTTCTAATAGAGATTAACTCTTTAACTAAGTAAATTAATTTCAATATACTCCTTGCGGAACTCCTTTTCTCCCTAATATCCCTTTTCCTTATTAACCTTTTAACGTTTAACTCTTTCTTAAAGAAATAAGTAATAATAGAGGAAAAGGAAAGCAACTAGACGTATCTTAGGAAGCAGGTTCTTCGACTAGACTGCTAAATCCTAAACTATTGACTAAAAATATTTAAGACCCCTTTATTTCTCCTATTAATAAATAAGTTTTAGTAGAGATAGTTAGGACTATTCTCTAGAAAATATTAAACGATCCTCCTAAACGTAGTAGATTTTATCCTAATAATAATCCTTATTCTAATTAGAGAGCCTTTTTAGATAAGCTAATTTCCTATTAAGTTTGCCTCCGAGCTAAAGATATTAGGCGCTTTAAACTAGCTAGTGCTTTCGATATTATATTTAATTAGATCGAGGAAACCGATCGAACTATTATTTACTATAGTATCGATAGGTTTACTAATGCCTTATAACGAGTAGCCGCTTAAAGCAATAAATACGCGGATAAACTAGCTCGACTAATCCCTTTTCTCCTTCGTAGATATGCTATAGAATAGTACTCTAGGGATTTTAATTTTCGTACCTATTTAGAACTTACCTTGCCTAGATAAGGAATAATAGGATAGGTAATAACTCTCTAGAAACGCTTTGCTATTCGATCTAATATTGCTGCTTAAGCTATATAACGTAAGATCTTTATATCCTAAGATATTTTAGCTAGCAAAGACTTCCGTTTATAGGTTTTTAAAATAAAAAGGATAGCCTGCGCTGCCTAATATCCCGAATAATCTATCTTAATAATAGTCTTTTCTCGCCTAGATATCCTTCTCTAGGAAACCTTCTAGCAGCCTATAGGTAATAATGCCCTTAACGAATAGGCTTATAAGTATAAAAGAATAATCCTAAATTTACAAACTAAGCTTACTCGCGGAATATAGGGTCGTCTCTAAAATAACGCAGCCTAATATATATCTATAGGACGACCTTCTAGACGTTAGGATAAATAAATAGAAACTTAACTATCGAATCCTTTACGATCCAGAAACCTAGGAAATTAACGATATTTTAGCGACTCCTTAATAAAAACTCTAGATAATCGTCGACCTCCTTCTAATAAAAGGGTCTCCTTTAATAACAAACCCCCTTTCGTAAAAAAAGATAATAATACTAGTTCTAAATCTAACCCTATTATTATTAACTTAGCTTATAATCTAGCTACCTAAGATCTAACTAAAGAAGGCTTCTTTACTATCTCTTTAGAAATAAGGGACTAAATTCTCTTAGCATTAGAATAATATTCTAATATCAATAAATCGTTTTCTAAGGAATCCAATGCTAACTAATAACTAGCTAACGACTTATACTTCTTTATTCCGGATTATAAATAGCTTAAGACTAAACCTTTAGATCCGCACTATATCCTAGAAGGCTTGCCTATTATTACTATATCCCCTTAGACTAAAGATTCCTATCTAGAATAACCTTCCTATTTTACTTACGCTCGAATCTTAGCGTATAGTAAATACGGCCTATTAGATACTATAGAAGTTTATATAGATACTAGTACTAGTAGATTAGCTATTAGAAACGATCTCCTCGACTAATTTAAAGATATTAAAATCGATAATATTATCCGTTACTTAAATAGTATTAGAAAAGGCTTAACTAAAACTCTTAGTTAGGCTACTTTTACTCTTTATATTCCCGGAAAAATAAATAATAAATTCTATATCGGCAAGTTTATAGTTAGAGCTTAGGTCGTTAAATCCTTATCCGCTAGCCTTTTATTAGGTTAGGACTTCTTAATTCCCTATAGCCTTAATATCCTTAACTCGCATTAGGAAATTCGAATCGAACTTTATAGCGGATTGCGAGTCGAATATTATTCTACTAAACGAGGACTAGCAATCCGGCGATATATATTAGCTGCTTTGCCTGCTATAATTGCTCCTTATTTTTCCGGAACGATTCTAACTTTAGTAAATAACCTGCCTATTAACTACGACCTTATCTTCTTTCCTAATTCTTTATTGCTCTCTAGTTCGATTATTTATAACTGTTTTTATATTACTGTTTTTAATTCTAGCAATCGCCTAATCTCCTTTAAACGCAAAGAAAAAATTAGCGTTATCCTCGATCTTAATAATAATTTTTCTTTTTTAGTTCTGGAATATATTTAGCAACTAACCTCGACCTTCGATAAACGTTCCGAACTAGATATCTTATTAAATAGCTTTTAAAAAAATAAAGATTAAAAGGACCCTATGCCTCCTATTAATATTCTAGACCCTAGTTAACCTTACTATCTTAGTATTTCTAAAGTTCCTAATATCCCGGAAATTAAGGGAGAATATAGCGTTAAGATTTATGCTCTCGATTAAGACCTGGCATTAAAAGTAAAGCAACTCGTCGACTCTCTCCCTATATTATAGGAAGATATAAGGCTAATTAATCTTCCTAAGGAATATTACCTTCGAATTCCCCTTATTAATAACTAGTATAAAAAGAAACTCGGTTTACGTCCTTATCCTTTAAATAAACCCGATTAGGACTTTCTTAACGAAAAATATAATAATATATATTCCTAAGGCAAGATAGAATAGGCTCTGCAAGCTTCCCCTTTTGCTAGCCCTTGCTTTATTATCTAGCGCAAAGGTAAACCGCGAGTTATTAATAACCTCCGAGCTTTAAATAGCATTATAGTTCTAGACGCCTATCTAATACTAATTCCCTAAGATATAATCTATAAACTCGCTAGTAAAAAGATTATTTTAGCAATTAACGCTCGAAGTTTCTTTTACTAATTCCTCGTTTATCTAGATTACTAGGAATAGTTTATAATTATTTCCTACTATAGACTTAAAAGAGCTATAGTAGCTCTTATAGGGTATAAAAACTCGCTAGCTTATATATAATATTTTATCGATTATATTTTTCGCCTTTATAAAGATTATGCAGCCGGATATATCGATAATATTATTATTTTTTTAGATACTCTAGAAGATTATATTAAATATTTATTAGCTATTTTTAACCTTTTTGTTAGTATAAACCTTTCTTTATTAGTACTAAAAAGCTTCTTAGCCTACCCCTTAGTTAAGATATTAGGGTATTATATTAATAGCTTCTTCCTTATAAATACGCAATCTCGCGTTAAAGTATTACGTAATATTAAGTTTCTAAGCATATTATAGCGCCTTAAGCAGTAGATCGGACTTATTAGATAAATGCGATACCTTATTCCCCGCTTTATATAATAGATCGAACTACTATAGAAACGTAAAATACTTATATTCCGTAAAGGACGAGAATCGGATGCCCCTATTACTAGTCTAAAGAGAAATACCTTTACTTCCTATTTAAAGATTATCCTAACTTAGGAAGAGAAAGACTCTTTTTATAATATAATAAATGCCCTCTATAGTAACGCTGCTTTAAGTTAATTCTTCCCTAATTAATAGCTCTTCCTGCAAATCGATATATCCTAGGAGAATAGTTTTGCTATATGCTTGTTTTATCTCGATAATAAAGAATCTTAGAAACCGACTTTAGCTCCGCCTAGATAATCGATCCGATCTATCTTTTACCTTAGTCGATCTCTTAAACTTGCTAAATTAAGATACTAGCTAACTAAGCTCGAAATTGCTTATCTCGTCTAGACTTATAGGAAACTACGAATATACTTAATTAGCATACGGAAACCTAAGATTATTGTTTTTACTAACTATACTATTATTTCTATTATTATTAAGCAAACTTCCCCTTTTACGACTAGTATAAGGAGCAATAATCTTCTTACTATTATATCCTAATACTTAAGCTAATACCCCTTAGAAGTTCGTTATATTCCCGGCGCTTTTAATATCCTAGCCGATTTGCTCTCCCGACTGCTATTAAAAGCTGCCCTGGAAAAAAGTAATAGAGAGTTAGAAGATATCTAAGAGGATAATATTAATACCGACTACATTTTAATCGCGTCGGAAGCTATTATAAGTAACGAATTCCGATAATAAATTACTAAAGGATATTAATAAGACCCTCGATAGGGTCTAATCCTTAAATAACTTAGCAATAATAATGCTAAGGAAGGACTTGCTTTTACCTAATCTTATAGTCTATTATTTCTCGAAGACGCGGATAGCTAAAAAAGACTCTATATTCCGGAAAACTGCGCTAACGAACTGATTTCCGAATACTATCTCCGGAAATTTTATACTAGCTAACGCTAAATATAGGCCGAACTCTCCTCTAGTTTCGTAGTTACCCGTTTAAAAAGGAGAATTAACTAATTTATTAATAATTATAATACCTATAAACGCAATTAAACTAACTAGCAACTTCCTCTAGGTAAAATAGTCCTAATTCGTTCCCTAGCTATACTATTTTATACTATCGCTATGGATTTTGTTACTAGACTTCTTATAGTCTTTTTAGAGAATTCCCTTTAGGCTAAACCGGAAAGGAAGTTTTATAATTCCCTCCTTACGGTTACTAATAAATTCTCTAAAATATGCATCCTTATTCCCGGATACAAATGCTTTATAGCTAAAGAATAGGCTTAGAGGTTATATTTTAAACTTATCTATTGCAATTAGGGACTGCCTTATTAAATTATTTCGGATTAAGACCCTAAGTTTACTTCGGAATTCTAGAAATTACTCTAGTTAGCCTTCGGAACTAAACTTCTTATATTAACGGCCTATTATCCCTAGACTAATAGACTTTCCGAATAATAGAATTAGACTATTAAAATTGCCCTTAGGTTCTTTGTAGCTAATTTCCTAACTAAAAGATAGACTAACGTATTACTTTTGCTTTAATTCTCCCTTAATAATTCCTTCTCTTTAATTATCGGAGCGTCCCCTAGTAAATTATTAACCGGTTTTTATATAGATAATAGCCTTTAATACCTTAGCGACTAAGCCTCCCCTAAATTAAGGGATACTCTTAAAGATAAAGCAGTAATTTCTATTGCTTGCGCTTAGGCTGCTATAAAGCGCTATTACGATAAGAAGCATTATAAACTAGAGTTTAAACCCGATAATTAGGTCTAGCTTAAACTTAGCAAAGGATATTAGGTTGCTAATAAACGCGTTGCTAAACTCGCTAAATAATAAACTAGCCCTTTTTATATTATTAAACGCGTTAGATACCTTGCTTATCGACTCGACCTCGATAAATTGCTTAATATTTATCCCGTAGTATTTATTATTTAACTTCGACCCGCTAAAGCTCCTGCGGAACGACTAGGACTAGAACCTAATATAGAAAATTATAAAGTCGACTAGATTCTTAATATCCGTAAGATTAAACGCGGCAAGGGAATAGCAAGAACTAAATACTTAGTCTATTAAAAAGGATACCCTAGTAGTTATAATTAATAGGTTGCCTCTAGAGACTTCTAGCAATCCGATATAATCGACGAATTTAAGAAAACTAGAGCTAAGCTTTAATCCCGTTTAGAGAAGATATAATAAAAAAGAGAGAAAGATCTTTAGGAATACAGGGTTAAAGAGCTAGGTAAAAATACGAACCGCGTTACCTAGCAACGCGTTGCAAATATCTCGTTACCTACTATATTATATGCATAGTTTTCCTTACCTTTCTCTACGCTTCTACTACTACGCGCTATTTGTTTTCCCCTCCGACTTTTTCTTTGCTTTCTGCTACACCCTTTTTTCCTTCGCCTACTATTTTATAAGTTTTTATCCTTTTTATTTATAAGTCCTTTTCCTATAATCCTACCTTGCTCTAACGTCTTTAAATTAAGAGATAAGGACTATAGAAGAGATTTCTACGAGAAGCTTATTTGTTCGCTACCTAAAGTTACGTTTAAAGGTTTTCGATAAGCTATCTAGCTATTTAGCAATCTTTTAGAGCTCTAGGCATTATTTAAATCCTCTAATACTAAGTTTAATAGTTAGAAGCAAGCTAACAAAACTCTATTTACCTCTTAGAAACATGCTTTGCGTTTAGAAGGTTTTAATCTTTCTTTCGGCTAGTTAGATAGTTATATATATTAGGTCGATTAAAAGCTAGTAGATAACGCAGATAGATAACGACTCCTAGACGATTACGATTCCGACTCCGAAAACACTAATCTATTATCCGATAACGATAATATGCCCTCTTCCTATCGCTAAACGCGTTAAGCTATAGCAACTCCCGCTGCCCTATCTACCCTATTGCCGCCTCGCTAAGGCCAACCTACCCTGCTATCCTTACTAAATAATATTAATAGTAATATTTTCCCTATTTCTAATTAACTAGGCCGCAATTTCTATAGAGTATACGCGCTCCTAGAAATAGCTAAGGACTATATTAAGGGCTTAGTATTAGGGGAGATTACTTAGGATTTAGCAGAGCTTAATAAGATTAAAAAAGTTCTAGATATACT
Source organism: Ophiocordyceps polyrhachis-furcata BCC 54312 (assembly GCA_001633055.2). NCBI lineage: Eukaryota > Fungi > Ascomycota > Sordariomycetes > Hypocreales > Ophiocordycipitaceae > Ophiocordyceps > Ophiocordyceps polyrhachis-furcata. Next base: position 1,043,653 of record LKCN02000003.1, on the reverse strand, counting down.
AAACTACTAGGATTGCCTTAGTAAAATAGAAAAGATAGCCCTCGAGGCTATAGAGAAAGAAATAACTACTTCTAACGCACTACTACTATTTAGGCGCGCTTTAGCCTGGTATTCCGCTATATCTGCTCCTACGCCTATGCTAGTTCTAAGCACTCCGGAATAACGCTGCCCTGCGATTACGCTAGCAACTCCTTTACATTAATCCTCTTTAGCTAAACGTTTTTAAAAGGTTATTAATAACGATTCTAATAATAGTATTAAACCTTAAATGCTTACGTAATACTATATTGCCCCGGTTATAATTATTAAATATTCTAACGACTGCTTTATTATATACGCAGGCAACTAAGCTATAGTTTTTACTAACCCCGACGTTGCTTTTATATAGGCCACGATAATTAAAGAAGTCCTCGCTTAAATTAATAAAAAACTATCCCTTTCCTACGTAGCTAAAATACTAGGCATTAATTCCGACTAGGTCGTTATATTTCTCCCTTTAATTTACGTTTTGCAAGATTATTCTAGCTTAAATACTCTGCGAAAAGAAACAGCTAAAGTTAATATATTTACTAATAAACGTGCCGCTCTTAAAACTACCTAGAAGCTGCTTACGTTTTTAAACGGCACTAGCTAGAACCCCTATATTAGCGCTAATATTTAGTCCAACCCTCCGGCTAATAATACTATTAATACTATCCCCGCTATCGCTATTAATTATCTAGTCTCTTACGCAAGTAGTTTAATCGAGGGAATAATAATAGACGTGAACCCGGGTAGCATTCTATTATATAATATCCTCTACCTTATTACGACTCCGCTAACTAATATCGCTAAAGAACTATACGGCTTTAAGGGCATTCCGAACCTAATGCCCTGTTATAAATCGAACTTAAAGCCCCTTAATTTCGTTAAAATTAACGATAAAACTTAATTAGCTTTTATTTTCTTTTCTCTCTTCTCTTTTTTTTTTTTTGCTATTATCTTTATTTTAGCATAAAAATCCAATATTTCTCGTATTATTTCCTTTTACCTAACGACTTAACTCGTCTATTTTATATTTTCTTCCTTTTAATTTAGTATTTACGGAATTAGGTATATCGGAGTTATAATTTAGAAAAGCCTTCGAGTGCAACTTAACGTCCCTAATAAATATAACCCGCCCTTATTATTTATACTCAACCCTCCCTTTTTACTAATAGGGATATTAGCTTCTCTTTTGCCCTAGGGAGATTAATACAGGATAAGCTATACTTAGTCTAATCCTATATAATTCTCTTATTCTTCCTTTCTAATAATTATTTAATCTTATCTCTAGGAAATCCTTTTAGGAAATTACTAGGAAATCCTCTCGGGAAATTACTAGGAAATCCTCTTAGGAAATCTCTAGGAAATCCCCTCTGGAAATTACTAGGAAATCCCCTCTGGAAATCTCTAGGAAATCCCCTCCGGAAATCTCTAGGAAATCCCCTCTAGAAATCTCTAGGAAATCCCCTCCGGAAATCTCTAGAAAATCCCCTCTAGAAATCTCTAGGAAATCCCCTCTAGAAACCTCCTATAAAATCTCTGCTAGTATACGCGCTAGGAGATTTCCGTAAATAAATATTCTTTACTTAGAATACTTATATCCCTAAATATTCCCTAGATAGAAAGATAGTCTTTTTAAATTATATAATATTTATTCTTAAAAGATACTTATTTATGCTTATAATATTTATAGTAGCTAAACTGTACCTTACGACTAGTAGCCAGCCCGTTATTCTTGTCTACCTGGACGTCTATACGCGCAAGCGCATATTAAAGGAAGGGAGAAAAGCTCCCTGCTAGCTAGCTATATACTTCTTAAGGTCGGCTATTAGTAATAAGTCCGTACTAATACGAGCCTATTCTATCCTAGCTAAGCTAGAGGGTCTACTTATTGCGTACCTATAATCCCCCTATCTAGATATAACTAGGTTAAAGACCCAGTCCTTTATAATACTATATACTTTAAAAATATACTTTTAAAAATAGGGTATTAAATATTATAAAGCATTATAATAGCTAAAGCTTAATAAGGATATAGCTATATAAAGGCTAGAATAGGCTAGAAGATATATTAAAAAGCCGGCTATATTCTAGTCTAATTAAATCTTCTTAGATAAGACCTAAATTATATATAGGGAGGATAAGAAAATAAAGTAGGTTTTCTATATATAAGTATATTATAATACCCTTATTTTAAAATACTTTCTTAACTGCCTGTTACGCGCTGCATAAATACTAACCCTTTAGGCCACGTATCTATAAGACTAGTCACGAGGGCACTAACTATTTAATTATAGCCCTAATAGACCCTGGATTACGTATAGTAGTATATATAGTCTTTCTTAGTGCGCATAGCTTTATGCCCCCTTTTTCCTCTTTTCTCTTTATTTTAGAATCTTTATTTATAGTACCTATAATATATTTACTTATTATTTTAAGGCTATTATACTATTCTAAGATTAATATATTGCTAATAAGCGGTTTATAAATATATACTAACCTTACGTCCTATATAAAAACGTAAAACACCTGTATAATACAATTATAACCTCTTATTGCTAAGGCAGGCAGCTAAAACCCTAGAAGACTCCCGGACCCGTTAAACTATTTAATTAGGCTCTAAAGAATAAAACCTAAGACTTAGACCCGCTTCCTAATATATATCTAGAAGCTAAGACTAGACCTTTCCTTAACGCTCTATAAGATTAGCCTTAAGAGAATTAAAATATAACCCCTAAGACTAAGATTATAATATTAAGGATAAAGACTATTTAATTATAGCTTCTTCTTTAATAACCCTAATTAACTAAGACCTATTATTACGCGCCGTACACACTAACTCTTAGGCCACGTATCCCTAAGACTAATTAAAGGGCATAAACTATTTAATTAAAGCCC
>LKCN02000003.1:1017030-1040494 GCA_001633055.2 Ophiocordyceps polyrhachis-furcata BCC 54312 | reverse complement strand
GCTTCTTCCTTAATAACCCTAATTAACTAAGACCTATTATTACGCGCCGTACACACTAACTCTTAGGCCACGTATCCCTAAGACTAATTAAAGGGCATAAACTATTTAATTAAAGCCCTAATAGACCCTGGGTTACGTGTAGCAGTATATATAGCTATCCTCAGTACGCATAGCTTTATGCCCCTTTTCCTCTTTTTTCTCTTTATCTTAGAATCTTTATTTATAGTACCTATAATATATTTACTTATTATTTTAAGGCCGTTATACTATTCTAAGATTAATATATCGCTAATAAGCAGTTTATAAATATATATTAGCCTTATGTTTTATACAAAGACGCAAAATACCCGTATAATACGACCTAAGACTAAGACCACGACCTTCTATTGCTAAGATAGGCAGCTAAGACCCTAGAAGACTCCCGGACCCTTTAAACTATTTAATTAGGCTCCGAGGAATAAGACCTAAGACTTAGACCCGCTTCCTAATATATATCTAAAAGCTAAGACTAGACCTTTCCTTAACGCTCTATAAGATTAGCCTCGAGAGAATTAGAACACGACCCCTAAGACTAAGATTACGATATTAAGGATAAAGACTATTTAATTATAGCTTCTTCCTTAATAACCCCGACTAACTAGGACCTATAGTCCTAGTTAGCGGCTCTCTAGCGGCAAATTGCTAACTTATAGAGTTAATAGACCCCTAAGCCCGCCTGCTATAAAGAAGCCTCGATAGCCTTTACGGATTAATCTACTGCTTTCGTCCCCTCTAGAAAGGCCGTATAGCCTATCTTTGCTACTATTAAATAACTAAACCTAGCTTACTCTAACTCGGTTAAGATTCGCTATAAGGATATTAGAACGTTCTCTAGAAAGAAGGGCGAGTTTAACGCCTTTCTAACTAACCTAAAAGATAAGATAAGGACTAATAAAGCTACTTTCTAGGATAAGGAAAACAGGATAGGCTTTTTATTTCGCTCTCTCGAGGGCAAGGCCCGCAAGACCCTCGAGACCTAGTATAACTCTATAGAATAACCCTTCTCTAGGTTAGCTAAGATAATTTAGTATCTCGAGTCCGCTTATAGCAATCCTAATAAGTTCGCAGAGGCTGCTAAGTATCTCTGCTATTTAAACTTCTTAATCTCTAGCAAATAAAAGATTTAGGAATTTATTGCAGAATTTAATAACCTAGCTGCTAAAACCTATATACTATTTAATTAAATAAAGTATACGCTTTAGGACTACTTTTTAACCGACCTAGACTCTAGCCTATTAACTAAGACTAAGGATAATAACCTCTCCTACGAAGATTTTTGCGGCTACGTTAAGGACTTAGTCTACTGCTAAAAGAGAGATGCTATCCGATAAGAGACCTAGCGATTAAGTAGTTATACTCCCTGCTATAAAAATAAGCTAGCAGGGGAAAATAAGAAGACCCTAATAATAATATCTAAGGAAAAAGGCAAGGCTCTCTCTAAGGATAAAAAGAAAGTCTACTAAGATAATAGCATATGCTTTATCTATAGAAAAAAGGGCTATATAGCTAAAGATTGCTCTAATTAAGCCCGGATCTCGGGCTTAAGGAGGACGCTAACGCTGCTGCCGACTACCTCTAAAGACTCGGATTCGGGAAAAGAGTAGGACTATTATAAGGCTCCTTAATAGTCCTAAAGGTCTTACGTATAAAAAGGAAAGTAGGAGAGTCGTTTATTATTAATAGTTAAGTTTAAATTAATAGAATCGCTTTTTAAGCCTTATCTCTCTATAATACTAGAATAGATGCCTATCTCCTCGTTAGTTGCTAATTTGCTAAGCAGGCTATTAAACGCCTCGATGCTAAACTTATCCTAGTTAGTCTAGTCCCCTTAGTCGATTTTTAAGGCCGCCTAGCTAGTCCTATACGTAAGCAGTTAATTATAACCCTTATAATCGATAGCTAGTCCTTTCCCTAGGAGACTTTCTAAGTTACTAATTATGCCTAGGATCTCTTTATTAGCCTATACTAGCTAGCCGAAAAGAAACTACTACTCGACTATGCTGCTTAAAAGCTTATCTAGCCTAACGACCTCCCCGCCCTTGCTAAGTACTCCCTTTCGATCCTTCTACCTAAAACGCCTTTACTTAATAAGCAGATCGACCTAGCTATTTAAGCTAATGCGGAATACTAGAACTAATTAATTAAAGTAGACGAAAAGAAATATAAGATCCTCTAACGCTTATAGAAGAATAATAACTTTATATAGCCTGTAAAGAAAAAGAAGCTAGCCCTAACCCTAATCTAGACTAAGACCCTTAACCCGACTAACCCCTAGGAAGATAACTAGGACTATTAAGACTAATTAATCTAAGCAGTCTAAAAGGATCCCTAATAGGCATAATAGAAGGAATTAACTCCTTTAATGCTAACCTAGCCTATACCCTTAGAAAATAACCCTAACTAGCCCGAGGTCTTAATTGCAAAGCTTAGTCCTGCGAGTTGTATATATTAAGGCTAAGAGATCCTATTCCTAGCAGGAGAAGACCCTAATTATATTGCCCTAGTCTGCGGTCTAATTCTACAGCCCCTTGCGCATATAAAAGGCTTTTTTAGCAAGAAGGAAGCATATACTCTTGCGAGTCCCTATCCTAGTTATAATATTATGCTAGAACTTAAAAAACCTTTTTACCTAGCTAGTCCCCTATCTTATTGCACTCTAATTAAATACTTGCTATTAGAGAAAGAGACTATAAATTATCTGCTCGAGATAGGTTTTATTAAGCCTAACGCTAGCCTATATACCGCCTCTATCCTATTCGCGCTAAAGCCGTACTCTATAGCCTAACGTTTCTATATCGACTACTATTAGATAAACGACTACCTAAAGAATCGTATTTTACCCGCCCCCTTTCTTAATAGTACTGCCTTTAACTGCTAATCCGCAAAACGCTTTTCTAAGATTAACGTTATCTAGGCATTCTACTGCCTCCGTTTTAACCTGGCCTCTAAATACCTAATAGTATTCCGTACTAGGTTTAGTACGTTCTATTAGTTAGTCTTTCCGTTTAGATTAAAAGTCGGCCCTGCTTAGTTCTAGAACTTTATTAATGCCTAACTCTATAACCTCCTCGATCGATATACTAGTATATACGCAGATAACGTCCTAATCTATATAGATAATAACGATAAGGAAGACTATTAAATCGAATACTATAAGGTTATCTAGCGCTTTTATTAGGCTAATCTATAGGGTAATATTAAGAAGTCTTAGTTTAACGTTACTAAGGTTAACTACCTTAGCGTAATACTATACGCTAGTATAGGACTTAGTATTAACCCCTATAAGGTATAGGCTATTATAGATTAGAAGTTCGAAGACCTTAGAGACTATAAAGCTATACGCTCTTTTATAAGTCTTTGCAACTTTATCCGGATCTTCTGCTATTACGCTAGCACGACTGCTAAACCCTTAAACTAACTGCTTAAGAAAGACACGCCCTTTAAACTCGGACTAGAATAGCGCGAAGCATTTAATTAAATAAAGAAGCTTGTAATAGAAGCTCCTATTCTTGCCTTCTTCCGTCCTAAACTGCTAACCCGACTTAAGACTAATGCCTCCTAAAACGCAACTGCTAGTATATTATAGTAATAATAGACTAACTTAACCTAGAAGCTTATAGGCTTTTTTTCTAAAACTATATCCTCTACTAAACGCGCCTATCTAATCTAAGACTATAAGCTCTTCGCTATTATCTAGAGCCTCGAATACTTCTATTTAGAACTCCTTAGTTAGAAATTCGATATTATTACGGACTATAAGGCCCTAATATATTTCTTAATAAAAAGATTACTCTCGATCTAATAAGTCTATTAGTCTAATTTCCTAGCTTAATTCGATATCTATTTCCTCTACTGCCCTAGCCGACTAAATATAGCCGCTAATGCTCTCTTGCGCAAGATAGTCGAACTCCCTATAGTTAAGGCTAGAGAGAAAGAAGAACGGACGAACTATTTAATTAAGCTAGAGTCCCTTAGTTTCGACCTCCTAAAAGTTGCCCCCTTTATTGCCTCGATTCGTATACCTAACGCTACGACCCTTTATAGTACTAACCTTGCTATACTTATCTAAAAAGAGAATACGGTTTAGAAACTCGGCTACTATAGTAACTATTTAATCGTCCTAGAATAGACCGCTAATAGATAAATATTCCTTTATATAGCCCTAATTCGTAAGGCCTATAAACCCCCTATCTTTGCTTATAGAGGCTAGAATAAGATAATTAAAGTACTATAGTAGGACTACTACTAGCCTAGCATAAAGCAGGATATCTAAAGGTATATTTGCAACTATTATAACTGCTAGAGAAATAAAACCCCGTATAATAAGACCCCTAGCCTCCTATACCCTCTGCTAGTACCGACTGCTATTTAGGAATAAGTTGCTTGCAATAGAAAGACTATGCCTAAGGATCGCTACGGATACGACTATATTTAGACCTTTATTTGCAAGCTTAGCCGGATTATTGCTATATTGCCTAGCAGGAAGGATAATACCTTAAAGACTCTTGCTAGCTATTACTTCTAGCACTTATACTGCTTTTTTAGCCTGCTAATAGCTTAGATTATAGATAACGCTAGCCCTTTTATCTCTTTATTCCTATAAAGAATTAACTAACTTACTAGTATAAAGCATTATTATAGTAGTGCCCTCTACCTATAGACCTAGGGCAGTATTAAGGTAATAAACTAGTATTTAGATTAAAAGCTATGCTTTTATATTAATAAATATTAAAACGATTAGAGCAATTACCTACTAGCCCTGGATTTCGCGTATAACTCGTCCTAGCACGCCTCTATTAGTATAGCCCTACTAATAGTAGCACTCGGCAAAGTAGTTCGGAACCCTCTCTCTCTGCCTTAATTAAATAGTTCCTCGACCCCTAATAACTCTATCGACCCGGCTTACGTTGCCTTACGCCTTATTACTTACGCATAGGAAGTATAGCAATAGGCTCGTAACGCTACGGCTCGAACTTAGGAATAGCAAAAGCAATAGGCTAATAAAAAGAAACGCCCTATAGACTTTACTATAGGTAATAGGGTCTTCCTATAGCGAAAGGGATTTAGTATAATCGCCCTAACGACTCGCCTCGATACTTAATAGTCTAGACTTTTTATAATTATAGCTAAAAAGGGTTTTAGCTATATTCTCGACCTGCTAGATAGCTATAAGATAACTAATTTATTCTACGCTAACTAACTCTAAAAAGCCCTAGATAATCTATTGCCTAATTAAATAGTCCCTGCCCCTAAACCTAAAAAAGTCTAAGGTATGCCTAAATAGGAAGTCGATTAGGTTCTCTATTCTTATATTATAGGCAGAAATAAACGCCTAGAGTATTAAGTATAATAGCAAGGCTATAATCTGGATTATATATAGTATCCTGCTCGGAACTTTAAGAACGCGCTAATTGCTTTAAAGGCATACTATAACTATTATATTAATGCCCTAGGACCCCCTATTAACTTAATAGCATAGATCGAGGCTACTATAGCAGACGAGCTATATAATAATAACGATAATAATAACCGTGCTGCTAAGCTAGGCTTATTACTATAGGTCCGCTAATATGCACCTTAATAGGCATATTAAGGCCTTAGTCAGGGGGTAGTATTACGCGCTATATATACTAACTCTTAGGCTATATATCCCTAAGACTAATTAAAGGGCATAAACTATTTAATTAAAGCCCTAATAGACCCTGGGTTATATATAGCAGTGTATATAGCTGTCCTTAGTACGCATAGCTTTATGCCCCTTTTCCTCTTTTTTCTCTTTATCTTAGAATCTTTATTTATAGTGCCTATAATACATTTACTTGTTATTTCAAGGCCGTTACACCTATAGTCCTAGTTAGCGGCTCTCTAGCAATAGATAGCCGACTTATAGAGCTAATAAACCCTTAAACCTGCCTGCTATAGGGAAGCCTTAATAGCCTTTGCGAATTAATCTACTGCTTTTATCCCTTTTAGAAAAGCTATATAGCTTATCTTTACTACTATTAGATAACTAAACCTAGCTTACTCTAACTTAGCTAAGACTCGCTATAAGGATATTAGAATATTCTCTAGAAAGAAAGGCGAGTTTAGCGCTTTTCTAACTAACTTAAAAGATAAGATAAGGACTAATAAGGCTACTTTTTAGGATAAGGAAAACTAGATAGGCTTTTTATTTTGCTCTTTCGAGGGCAAGGCCTATAAGACCCTTAAGACCTAGTACGATTTAATAGAACGACTTTTTTCTAGACTAGTAGAGATAATTTAGTATCTCGAGTCTGCCTATAGCAATCCTAATAAGTTCGCAGAGGCTGCTAACTACCTCTGCTATTTAAACTTCTCGATCTCTAGTAAGTAGGAGATCTAGGAATTTATTGCGGAATTTAATAACCTAGCTGCTAAGACCTATATACTATTTAATTAAATAAAGTATATATTTTAGGACTACCTTCTAACTAACCTAGACTCTAGCCTATTAACTAAAACTAAAGATAATAACTTTTCTTATAAAGACTTTTATAGCTATATTAAGGACTTAATTTACTACTAAAAGAGAGATACTATCTAATAAAAGACCTAGTAATCGAGTAGTTATACTTCTTGCTATAAAAATAGGTTAGCAGGGGAAAATAAGAAAACCCTAATAATAATATCTAAGGAAAAAAGCAAGGCTTTTTCTAAAAATAAGAAAAAGGTCTACTAGGATAATAGCATATGCTTTATCTATAGAAAAAAGGGCTATATAGCTAAAGATTACTCCGACTAAGCCTAGATTTTAGGCTTAAGGAGAACGCTAACGCTACTACTAACTGCCTCTAAGGACTTAGATTTAGGAAAAGAATAGGACTATTATAAGGCTCTTTAATAGTCCTAAAGGTCTTATATATAAAGAAAAAGGTAGGAGAATTATTTACTATTAATAGTTAAGTTTAAATTAATAGAATCGCTTTTTAAGCCTTATCTCTCTATAATACTAGAGCAAATGCCCGCCTTTTTATTAGTCGCTAATTCGCTAAGTAGGCTATTAAACGCCTTAATACTAAACTCGTCCCTATTAATCTAGTCCCCCTAGTCGATTTCTAGGGCTGCTTAGCTAGCCTAGTATATAAGTAGTTAATTACTACCCTTATAATTAATAGCTAGTCCTTTCTCTAGAAGACCTTCTAAATTACTAACTATACTTAGGATCTCTTTATTAGTCTATATTAGCTAGCCGAAAAGAAACTGCTACTCGACTATACTGCTCGAAAGCTTATCTAGCCTAATAACCTCCCCGCCTTTGCTAAGTACTCCCTCTTAATCCTCCTGCTTAAGACGCCTTTACTTAATAGGCAGATTAACCCGGCTATTTAGGCTAATGCAAAACGCTAGAACTAATTAATTAAAGCAGATAAAAAGAAGTATAAAATCCTTTAATGCTTATAGAAAAATAATAACTTTATATAGCCTATAAAAAAAAGAAGCTAGCTTACCTCCTAACCTAGACTAAGACCCCTAACCCGACTAACCCCTAGGAAAATAACTAGGACTGCTAAGACTAATTAATCTAAGCAGTTTAAAAGGACCCCTAATAGATATAATAAAAAGAATTAACTCCTTTAATGCTAACCTAGCCTATACCTTTAGAAAATAACCCCGACCTGCCTAAGGTCTTAATTGCAAAGCTTAGTCCTACGAGTTATATATATTAAAGCTAAGAGATTCTATTCCTAGCAGGAAAAGACCCTAATTATATTGCCCTAATCCGCAGCCTAATTCTATAGCCCTTTATATATATAGAAGGCTTTTTTAGCAAAAAGGAAGCATATACCCTTATAAGCCTCTATCCTAGTTATAATATTACGCTAGAACTTAAGAAACCCTTTTACCTAGCTAGTCCCCTATCTTATTATACTCTAATTAAATACTTGCTATTAGAGAAAGAGACTATAGACTACTTGCTTAAAATAGGTTTTATTAAGCTTAACGCTAGCCTATATACTGCTTTTATCCTATTTACGCTAAAGCTATACTCTATAGCCTAATATTTCTATATCGACTACTAATAGATAAACGATTACCTAAAGAGTCGTATCTTACCTGCCTTTTCTCTTAATAGTACTGCTTTTAACTATTAATCTGCAAAACGCTTTTCTAAGATCGATATTATCTAGGCATTTTACTATCTCTATTTTAACCCGGCTTCCGAATACCTAATAGCATTTTATACTAGGTTTAGTATATTCCGTTAGTTAGTCCTTCTATTTAGATTAAAAGTCGGCCCTGCTTAGTTCTAGAACTTTATTAATGCCTAACTCTATAACCTCCTCGATCGATATATTAGTATATACGCAAATAACGTCCTAATTTATATAAATAATAATAATAAGGAAGACTATTAGACTAAATGCTATAAGGTTATCTAGCGCCTCTATTAGGCTAATCTATAGGGTAATATTAAAAAGTCCTAGTTTAATATTACTAAGGTTAACTACTTTGGCGGGAGCGCTAGACACTCTCACACACACACACGAGGCACCCGGCCGGAGGGCCTAGGAGGGTCACGTGACGCCGGGTCGGCTACAGCCGACCCGAGGCCGCCGTACGTTACAGAGGCTGTACGTCACAGCGGCTGTACGTCACAACAATAGGTAGGAACGTCACAGAGGTAGGAACAGCACAACAACGTAGGAAGCGGCTATGGCTACGGCTACGGCACGGCTACGCCGTACAGCGGCTACGGCCGTACGGGCCGTACGGGCCGTACGAGGGAAGGAACGTAGGGTAGGTCAGGGAGCCTAGGAACGGAGGTCTGTCGAGGCAGTCGAATTTTCTGTATATAAGGGTCCTATTCCACCCTCTTTAGAACAGGTCAAGCAAGGCGTGCCTTCTTCAGCAATACAATTAGCCTCCGTGTGAGCATTCCTCCTAGCCTAGGTACGGGTATCTAGGCTACGGACCTTCTAAACCTTTTCCCTGCTTTTTGCTATTTTTCCCTGAATTTTTTCCTTCTTCTTTCTTCTTCTTCTTTTTCTTCTTTTTCCTTCCTCTAGGCTGCTAGCCCAGTAGCACCTAGGGTGTTGTTTTCCCTTCGCTAAACTACCTTAGCGTAATGCTATACGCTAGCATAGGACTTAGTATTAACCTTTATAAGGTATAGGCTATTATAGATTAGAAGTTTAAAAACCTTAGAGACTATAAAGCTATATACTCTTTTATAGGTTTTTGCAACTTTATCTAGATTTTCTGCTATTACGCTAGTATAACTGCTAAACCCTTAAACCGACTGCTTAGGAAGAATATGCCTTTTAAACTTAGACTAGAATAGCGCAAAGCATTTAATTAAATAAAGAAGCTTATAACTAAGGCTCTTATTCTCGCCTTTTTCTATCCTAAACTACTAACCTAACTTAAGACTAATGCCTCCTAGAACGCAACTGCTAGTATATTATAGCAATAATAGACTAACTTAACTTAGAAGCCTATAGGCTTTTTTTCTAAGACTATATCCCTTACTAAATACGCTTATCTAATCTAAAACTATAAGCTCCTTGCTATTATCTAAAGCCTTAAATACTTCTACCTAGAACTCCTTAGTTAGAAATTTAATATTATTATAGACTATAAGGCCCTAGTATATTTCTTAATAAAGAGGTTGCTTTTAGTCTAATAAGTCTATTAGTCTAACTTCCTAGCTTAATTCGATATCTATTTCCTCTATTGCCCTAGCCAACTAAATATAGCTGCTAATACTCTCTTGCATAAGATAGTCGAACTCCCTATAGTTAAAGCTAGAGAAAAAGAAGAATAGATAAGCTAATTAATTAAGCTAGAGTCTTTTAGTTTTAACTTCCTAGAAGTTACCCCTATAATCGCCCCGATTTATATACCTAATACTATAACCCTTTATAGTACTAACCTCGCTATGCTTATTTAAAAAGAAAACGCGATTTAAGAACTCGGCTATTATAGCAAGCACTTAATTGTCCTAGAATAGACTGCTAATAGATAACTATTCCTCTATATAGCCCTAATTCGCAAAGCTTATAAACCTCTAATCTTTGCTTATAAAGGCTAAAATAAAATAATTAAAGTACTATAATAGGACTACTACTAGCCTTAGATAAAGCAGGATATCTAAAAGTATATCTATAACTGCTATAATTATTGCAGAAATAAGACTCCTTATAATAAGACCCCTAGACTCCTATACCCTTTACTAGTACCGACTGCTATTTAGGAGCACGTTGTTTATAATAGAAAGACTATGCTTATAGACTACTATGGATATAACTATATCTAGACCTTTATCTGCAAACTTAGCTAGATTATTGCTATATTGCCTAGGAAGAAGAATAATACTTTAGAGACCCTTGCTAGCTATTACTTCTAGCACTTATACTGCTTTTTTAGCTTGCTAATTGCTTAGATTATAGATAATATTAGTCTTTTTATCTTATTATTCCTAAAGAGAATTAACGACTTTACTAGCATAAAGCATTATTATAGTAGCGCCCTTTATTTATAAATATAAAGCAGTATTAAGGTTATAAACTAGTATCTAGATTAAAAGCTATGCTTTTATATTAATAAGCATTAAGACGACTAGAGCGATTATCTACTAGTGCTAGACTTTGCGTATAACTCTTCCTAGTATGCCTTAATTAGTATAGCCCTTTTAATAGTAGTACTTAGCAAAGATATTAGAAATCCTCTCTTTTTACTTTAATTAAATAGTTCTTTAACCCCTAATAATTCTATAAACCCTGCTTATATTGCCTCCCGCCTTATAGCTCGAGCATAAAAAGTATAGCAATAGGCTTATAACGCTACTGCCTAAACCTAGGCTTAGCAAAAATAATAGGCTAATAAAAAGAGATATTCTATAGACTTTACTATTAGGGATAAGGTCTTTCTATAATAGAAGGGATTTAGTATAATCGCCCTAATAACTTATTTTAATACCTAGTAGTCTAGTCTATTTATAATTACTGCTAAGAAGGGCTTTAGCTATATTCTTAACCTGCTAGATAGCTATAAGATAACTAACTTATTCTATACTAACTAGCTCTATAAGGCCCTAGATAACCTATTGCCTAATTAAATAGTTCTGCCTCCTAAACTTAAGGAAGTCTATAGTATACCCGAGTAGGAAGTCGATTATATTCTCTATTCTTATATTATAGGGCGGAACTAGTATCTAGAGTATTAAATATAATAGCAAGGCTATAATCCTAATAATACGTAGTATCCTGCTTAGAATTTTAAGAATACGCCTATTGCTTTAAAAGAGTACTATAACTATTATATTAATACCCCTAGGCCTTTTATAAATTTAACTAAGTAGTTAGAAGCAGCTATAGCTAATAAACTATATAATAACGACGATAATAATAACTGTGCTATAATAACTAGAGCTATATCCTGCGTCCAGAGATACCTGCCTTAATAGGTATATTAAGGCCTTAGTTAGGGGGTAGTGTTACGCGCTATATAAATACTAACCCTTTAGGCTACATATTTATAAGACTAGTTATAAGGGCACTAACTATTTAATTATAGCCCTAATAGACCCTAGATTACGTGTAGCAGTGTATATAGTCTTTCTTAGTGCGCATAGCTTTATGCCCCCTTTTTCCTCTTTTCTCTTTATCTTAGAATCTTTATTTATAGTGCCTATAATATATTTACTTATTATTTCAAGGCTGTTATACTGCCCTAGGCTAAAAGACTAGCTAGAAACTATATATAGGCTAGAAATAAGCCCTCTAAATACTTATAGATATTTTAGGCTGCTTTTGCCCTTTCTCGATAGACCTTACTTATACCTTTGCTTAGCGACTCTAATGCTTAAAAGGGTAGTATTATAGGCTATATTATTATCGAATGCCTTAAGGAATAGCTTCTTATAATTATCTTGCTAGGTAATATCTTTATATAGGATAATGCCCTAGTATATATATTGCATTTTATATTATTATAGCTTAAGGAATTCGCCTTTAATAATAGAGTCTTGCTTATTAACTAGCTGCTTTATTTACCTAATATTAATCCTATTAAGAACCTATAAAAAATCGTAAAAAATAAGATAATTAAGACTTACCCTAAACTCTCTAACTTCCCTTCTAATAATGCCTTTAAGCAGAGGCTCTATAAAGCAGCCGTTAAAGCATAGGAAGGAATTAAAGATAGGGTCCTAGAAAACCTTATAGTCTTAATATCCTGCTGCCTTAAGGCTATTATAGCTATATAAGGCTAGTATATAAAGTACTAAATAGCCTTGCTAGAAAGGCCTCCTTTTTAGAATTAAGATATACTAATTTTCTAGCTAATTAGCCCTATTTTAGCTATATAGATAGCTTCTAAAGGTAGGGCGTTAGTATTACGGATTTCTCGTAATAGGGACTTAGGCGGAACTTTTTTCCAGTGACTGTAGGTATCCGTACTGCTGATTAGCTGCTGTTAAACCAAAGTAGATAATAATACAGCATGGCATCTTTGATACGGCACTGAGTTGCCGTTTCAAGTGATCCAAGCCGCCACCAGATCGTCGTCTTACATGCGCACTACCTTGCGCGTTTGTTTCCAAATTTAGCGGAACAGGTTAGCCATTATATGTAAGTATCCTCAGGATGTATACTGAGCCAGCCAACCCTCTAGCCGCCTATCCGTGCCTACCTATATACCGACTACGGTGAAGAAATCACGGGGAGCCGCAAATAGCAACCACATTCTCTTAATCTCACCTCAGATCTAAGCTGCTGACATGCAGTCCCATGCCCGTTTGAGGATCTGCGGCTTCGCCTTGAACAGCAAAGCCCTTGCTCCGCTAACGACAACATGGTAGTAGATCGGAAGCCTGGCCAATGGTAGAGCTCACGTTATTCGACGGTTGCAGCCGCCACCCCTTACAGCTCGGGGTGTCCCAGGACATCGGGAGTCGCAGCTGCTTTACTTGGAGGCCGATGGCCGATGAGCCGGACGAAATCGAAGAATATAAAGATCGCCACTACCAACTCATAACTCATCGTGATCCAACATCTCAATCTTCTCAAACTACAACAACTATTACCAGTCTTGAATCAACCAACAAACGGCCAAGATGAAGCCCACAAGCATCCTGAGCGCTATCATCACCATGGCTGTCACCTGCGCTGCCACCCCTGGCCCACTTCCCATGGGCGTTGAGATTGTGGAGCGCGATGGTCAGACCTTTGTTCGTGAAGTGGTGAGTCGAAGCAAACACCCAAACCCTGTCTACGTCGCCTGGCAATATCTCAGCAATAACGGGTGGCCGCAATGTTTAGCCCCATCAGTTGCTTGGTCGCGGCATCGAGGCCCGATGCAGGAATTGCGTAGGCCAGGGAGGCCGTTGCACTATCGGAGACGGGAGCTGCTATGCTGAGAACCCACCGAGTATGTCCAGTCGAGCTCGTCGAATGTTTGCAGCATTTCTTACTGACTGAACTGTAGTGTACTGCACTTGGTGTGGTGATAGGTGCAAGTCTGTCTGCGTCCGATCGGGACAGCGGTGTCCGAGGCATTGCTAGGATGAGGCTATCTCACATGCCCCTTGAGAATTATTGGTCCAGTTATCATGACACGTTATGAATCGTTCGTTATGTTCAATATTCGTTTTATTTCTTCGCTTCTGAAGTATCAATCATGAAACACCCTCCGGATAAATGAGTGGACAGAGATTTATTTCCTTCCTCTTCTTCCGCACTCGCCTCCCGTCGATCAAAGCCAGTTTAATCATTGTGGAAGCAACGTGCTAAGCA
Source organism: Ophiocordyceps polyrhachis-furcata BCC 54312 (assembly GCA_001633055.2). Lineage (NCBI taxonomy): Eukaryota > Fungi > Ascomycota > Sordariomycetes > Hypocreales > Ophiocordycipitaceae > Ophiocordyceps > Ophiocordyceps polyrhachis-furcata. The sequence continues at coordinate 1,026,698 of LKCN02000003.1, read as the reverse complement.
GCTCATGGTCAGCCAACGCTTTCACACTTACCCTTCCAATGTATACATATTCGATGAATGTGACGTTCACCCGTAGCAGTCATGGAAAAATGCAACGACTGTCGTATGCTGGTCGTGGCACATGCGGCCAAGTCACAATTGATATGAACACGACTTCGTGATATTGTACTGCTGGTGACGCAACAAGAGAGCAAAGCCGTTATAAGCCCACCGACTGCGATACGTCCTAATAAATCGAAGCTTAGCTTCTTTCCGGTGTATTCGATGTCGCTTGAAAGACAGTAGTCTTGTTGGTCCCATAAGAAAATGGCTGAGCTCGGCAACTGAGATACGGCATTGACTCACTCTCTTCAGTTCTCAGTTACTGGACTATTGCTCTCCCTCTGCTACGCTGTTACCTAAAGTGACTTGAGCCAGCAACCATGGCAAGGAATTAATCCTCCCGACCTTCATGTTTTGAGGTTACAGTGATTAAACTATAAAAAGTTTCTTACACCTATTTGGTTTGCTCGGCTGCATCATCCTTGCGTCTCTCCAAGTCCACTCACTGTATGGGCAGACAACACCATAATAACCCTGCACAATTGAGCCTCACAGAACAGTTGAGCAAACCGAAATCACTGTCATCTGTAAAAAAAAATAAAATGTATGTCTTTGTGACAGCTTATATCTTTGGCGGCTTTCTGGCCACAGCAAAATACGCCGGAGCTGCATTTGTACAGCTATGCAGGGAAGAGAACACAGGGCATTGTGTCGGCGCATGGGCCAACTCGGAATGCACTAACATCGACTTTGGAGGTGAGGTTATGCTGCTACTGGGGCGAAAGAGTATGACTGACATGGGGTTGGTAGAAGGGGTTCCTTTCGTCTCGGGCTACGTGGCGCCCACCGGATACTGCAAAATACATAGCGAGCCGGACTGCGAAGGCTTATCAGCAATAATGTCATATGACATAAAACAGATTTTCCCATTTAAGCCTGAATCGATGTCATGCAATCTTGATTTAAGTGTCATCAGAAGACGTGCGGTAAGCCTGTCTTGGCAAAGTCGGAAGCTTCGAGACTCTTCTGATGGCACTCGCAGCTCCTGTGAGTGAGTGACGCTTCCTCTCTTCATTCACGGACGCAGCTGTTGGTTCCGAGTTATGGGATGTGACGTTGAGCTGCATGTATCAGCATGAGAGTAGGCCTTTCGACTTGCAGTAGGTCACAAATTATGGCAACTGAAAAGGAATCTGCAATGTCTCATTCAGCGGAAAGAAGGCTGCGGTATAGTACGGACGGATGGATGGGATTTTTAACATGATGGTTGCTGCGGTTTCAGGATACCTATCAGTAGTCGGGCAGCAAGACAAAGCATGACATGACTTCCTCGAGGCCTCGGTGCAGCATTCATCACTCTCCTTGGCGTAAAGAAACGACAGTATGTAGTTACTTTTGAGTGTCAAGCCTCGCTCGCTGGCCTTGTTGTTGCCAGACTCGACCTTGAATCAAGAGGCTCCGTGAACTCCTTTGAAAGGGGCAGGGGCAGTCTTCATCACGTGCTCTGAGGCGGGGCTGTCGGTCCGTCTGATCCTCCGGCCCCACGGTGTTGATTGGACGACAAGATTGCTTTGGAAGAGCCTCATGCCTTTCTCTCCTCATCGTCTTTGCCAGTAAACACAGCTTATCCTTTCTCTCGATATCCGCTCGTATCTAAGCTCTCGAAAGCGCGACTGCTTGCCTGGCCTCCAAGCGCTATCCAAGCCCTTCGATCCATCCGTCCGAACACCAGAAGATTCGCCTGAGCTCGCGCGTCAAACATGGGCGAGTCCAGGTTTGTCTGCCCAGCGCTCGTCGCCTCGGCACAGAAGCCTGACACGGCATCGCGCCAACAGACAGGAGCTCGTGCAGTGGCTCAATAGCCTCCTTCAGCTCAACCTCAAAAAGGTCGAGCAATGCGGCACAGGGTCAGGCTGGCCCCCGCCCCCTAACGCTCCTCTGCTGCCCCTCTCTGACCCCTCCACAGAGCGGCTCTGTGCCAGGTGTTTGATAGCATATACATGGACGTGCCCATGTCCAAGGTCAAGTTCGACGCGAGCGGCGACTATGCCTACATTCAGAACTTCAAAGTCCTCCAGAGTGCGGACCCCTCGCCCGTTGCCCGACGAACGGCCTTTCAGCGCTGACTAACCCAGATACTTTCACCAAACATCAAATCGACAAACCTATTCCCGTCGAGGCTCTCGTCAAGTGCAAGATGCAAGACAACCTCGAGTTTCTGCAGTGGACGAAGAAGTTCTGGGACCTGAACTTCCCCGACCATGAATACGACGCTGTAGCCCGGCGGAAGGGGGGTGTCCTTCCCACCGCCACCACCGCCAGGGCTCCCGTTAGCACCAACACTGCACCTCGCAGGGGTACGACGCCTGCCGGAGGACCTCGCGTCTCCAGAACTGGCGGTACTGGCCCCGGCAGTGCAGCCCTCGCACAGGAAAACGCCACGCTCAAGGAAACGGTCACCGGCCTCGAACGCGAACGCGATTTCTACTTTAGCAAGCTGCGCGACATCGAATTACTGATTCAGCAAGCCGTCGAGGAGGACCCCGAACTCGAGAAGCAAGAGGACGGCCTCATCAAGCACGTGCAAGCGATCTTGTATTCGACCGAGGAAGGCTTTGAGATTCCCGACGAAGGCGAAGCCGTTGACGATCAGGAGACGTTTTGAGGAAAGAGGCTGGTCATACATTTGCTGTCTTTTACGGGGGAAAGAATTTGTCTCCTTGAGCGGTATTACGCATAATGATGGGCTTCGGGGCGTAGCTGAAGGAGGCATACTCATACCAGGCGAGGAAGAGCCACCTTTTGCAGAGCGACTGCAAATAGAGCAGAAGCTGGTTGGACAGTTCATCGGCAAAGCTTTGTGAATAAAGTGGCTATGGGCTGACCCGAAGCTGGGAATGGCAACGTAGGCAGACGACCTATTTTATTACCATTCTCGTGCAACCCCCCTCAGGGATAGAGTGAGTGGAATTCCTCTGTATCCAGGTAAAGCTTTCATTTGCTCCGACTTGAGGTCACTGTCGTTGATGGTGCTGAAAGACGTTACGAAGTATGAGGGTAGCCTCGAAGCTTCAAGAGAATGGCACACAAGGGAGTCTCACGGAAGTTAAGGGTAAAGCAAGGGTATCGAGATCGTTGCGGCAAACAGACGGGACGAAGCAACTGATGATGATGTCGACTGAAACAGTAAATCATGCATGATGAATATGGACCCTTTAACTTTGTGAGATGGCTCGCTCAATGAATGTCCACTACTATACAACCAAGATTCAGAAAGAAATGGCCTGCGACCAACGAATGTATATAGACAAAGACTCTCTGTTGAATAGAAGAAACCATATTCCTGGTAAAAGGTCCTGCAGAAGGGGGAATATGTGTGTGCAGCGATGCCGGGTCTGGTTGATGACAGGCTGTGCTGCGGTGGTAATGCCAGGTCCAGAAGCAGATCTCAAGACCTTTCCAGATTATGACTTGTCCCAGTAACACAGCGATGGCCCCCTCGTTGGAACGATTTCCTAAAGAAGCAGCTTACTTTTGGCGGAAACGGTACTATCCATTCATCGTTTGATAGTGAGGCATGGATGTCTTGAATCGGATATAATTCGATCTGGCAAGGCATCAGCTGAATGATGATGTTTCTTCCAGGGTAGTTACGTAGTTCGTCGGTGAGTGATGGGCCGAGGCACATTGTTAACACAGGGAAGACGAGACGAGCTCATAAGCGGAGGGGAGAGCCATAGTCAGAGCTTCTCTTTAGTATAGGCTGTACATACATACATACATAAGCATATACACTTATACGTATAGTACACATATAGTACATATTACATAGGTAGGTATATAAGGAGTAGTAGATAAATAGATGATGATGATGATGATGATGATGGATATGATGCTCGCATACAGAAGTTGAGGCACCCTTGCATTAACACGTCATAGATTTCTCCCACAGAATAGATTTCAACCCTGCACGAGTTCAAGAGGCTGGAGACAAAAGGGGTTCTTCATTGGTCAGGCCTCGAAATTGTACAACGCGAGTTGCCCAACACAACATCATGAATACGGATGCATGCATTTCCTTGGGTATGTGGTGGTGCCATCCACCGCTCTTTTGCCGCCGGAAACATCTCTATCAAGGTACGTCGGAAAATATGCGTCTAGGACGGTCGTGGAGAAGACCATATAAACCGCCTTCCCGAGTCTCACCTCGTAAAGTAAGAAGAAAGGAATCTCTACGGCCTGCCGAAATGTCTCACGATGACTACGTCCTGGGCAGAGGTTTGCCCGATTCAACAAGGTATGTATGTTGTTGTACATCTGTTTCGTCTGTCGGACCTGATACTTGACCAGACTCGATGCCCAACATTTGCTATGGGCCATGCACTTGAGTTACGTTCTTCATCCCGATATCCCCATCCGGGAAGACATGAGGATTGCAGACGTCGGCTGTGGATCTGCGTACGTTGAAGATGTCGATATGTTTGTGTCTGCCAATGCGGCTAACAAGAGGCATGACCAGCATCTGGCTGTTGGACATCTCGCGCACTCTGCCTCGCTCAACTCACCTCCACGGATATGACATTTCCGACTCGCTTTTCCCGCCGCGCTCTTCGTGGCCTGAGAATCTGTCACTCGGCCTATTGGACTCACGAGAGGATCCCCCGGAGTCCTTGGTGGGCCAGTACGATGTTGTTCACCTGCGCATGTGGTCGAGCAACATGCGTTCAGGCGCAAAGACGGTGGAGTGTCTGATTCGAAGCGTGACGAGGATGCTCAGTACGGAGCTCCATCTGGCTTGCTTCTATTTGCTACATCTATCAGTGCTGACTCGTCATCTAAACTTGTACTCAAGAGCCCGGAGGCTATATTCAATGGGAAGAGGCCGACCTCAAGCGCCAGGTCGTCCAACCCGAGTCCTCGACGGAGTATGGAGAGGAGCTTATCGATGTCTTGCAGGCCTTTGGAATCGACTACAGGTAGATACCTCAAACCTTGATGAGTCTCGACAGCCGCACTGCTGACCTCGGCTCAAAAATCAGCTGGACCAAGACATTGTCCGCCTCGTTGCAGCGGGAAAACTTGTCGATTATCAAGGAGAAACAAGATGTCTTTCAGAAGTTTACGACTCAACTCTGCACCAAGACCTATCTCCTGGCCATGAAAGAGATCCTGGAGGGAATCAAGCAAACGCGGAATGAAAAGGAGACCGCCGAGCAGTTGGCCATGAGAGGTGAAGAAGCTTTGGCGAGGTTGACGTCAGAATACTACAAGGGGCTGATTTACAACTGGGGGCCGGTTTCCATCTTGGGGCAACTTTCAACTTAGTTGGCGGTTGTCTTCTGAAGTGACAACTTTCAACTTCGTTGGCGTTTGTCTTCAACTTGTGGCAACTGACGACATAAGAATCCGTTTGTTATTCATCGTTTACGGAGTTGGAAAAGGAAACGTATGGCCTTGAATACATCCAATGTTCCGTCTCTTCCTCCTCTATCCAGTATCACCCAACCCTCTCCACGACAAAGGAGGCAAGGCCAGGGATGTCTCTAGTCGGGCCAAATGCCAGCGATTATTTCCCGAAAGAAGCGAAAAGGCTCCGGTGCCTTGCACGTTGCGCTGCCTTCTCTCCACCAGGCAGGCTGATAACATTCTGCCTTTGCCAGTAAGTACTTGCTGGCTGACATGCCGCCGCCACACTCGACCACCCTGCCTGAAGCCCAGCACTGGCGGCCCTTGAACTCGGGTAGTTTCTTGGCCGAGACGATACATCGTTGCTCCTTGGCGTACCAGTACTGCGAACAGGCTCTTTGCTCGGTTGCCGACTTGGTTGGCATCACGTTGGGGATGTCGAGAGTTTGATTCCCGCCTCGATCGAGAAGATCACACAAGACCCGGCTGCCTCCGCCGTCGTCGCATAAAGCGCACTCCAAGTACGGAGGAAGATGGAGCTCAGGTCGCTCGGCAGGGGCGCTCGGGTCGACGGGGTTTTCCAGCGCGTTATCAAACGCACCCTGTCGATACATCATGACCTCTAGGCACGCCACGGTCCTCTCTCCCCACTTGTAGCTGATGACTTTCATCAGCTCCTCGGCAATGAGATCAGAATCCCGGTGGATGATGGAGATGCCTGCTCTCTTGGCTGCTCTTTCAACTTCCTCCAGCTGGTCGGCATTCGGGGAGGGGGCCTGCTTTGAAGTCGGCTTGGAGAACCCGAACCAGGCACGTTTATACTTGGCGTCGTCTTGAATAAGCCATCTTCCCCATTCGCTGAACGAGCTTCCTGGACGGGCAAAACCCTTATACTCACTCGAGGCTGCTGCTTTCAGCAACCTCCATACAGCCAAGGTACGGCCAGCCAACACAGAATGAAAATTGATGAGAGTCCTGGCCGTCTTTAACGCGTTGGGCGACGTTTTATATTCTCCAAAGTCGACGATAGCCAGTCCGAGGTTTGCGTACTCGAGTGTGAAGCCTATTTCTGACCGCCGATTGAGCACCCGCGTCGGGAGAGGCATGTATCCTCTCCCCACTGGCTGGTTACAGTGACCCTCGCCGATGCAGATGCTTTTGGCAGCTTTGTGCTCATGAAGTTAGGGAATGTGTATGAAAGCTGCGTGTATGGGGAGTGGTACTTACTCCTTGAAGGCGGACTGGCCAAGGCCAGGCCACAGATGGCTGTTATAACGGTGCATAGCCTCATTCTGGCACGTTCAAGGGTCAGTGTTTCGGGTTTCCTACTGGCGATGGCTCGGAGCATCTTGTCAACGGCATACATACAGATATAAATAAGCGGGCATCAGTGAGTGAGATGAGTGTTTCTGCTCGTTCTGTTGGTCGAAGGGTACGGCCTGCTACACGTCTATTCGTTAGGTAGGAAGAACATGGGTTTCTTATAGTGATTCTCTGACTTGTATATCTCTATTCATAGAACGAGCATCATTTTTCACCTCCCTATCACCCCTTGCGCTCGCTCAAAATGGCAGCGCCCTCTCGCAAATATGTATCTCACTGATAGTAATAAACAACTACGAGAGACAACTTTGGTAACCTTGTCCACCTTAATGAGACAACTCAAACCGCTGTCCGTGTATGTACCTAGACTTCCAAGGCATAGCTTTTGGTGCTGTACTTAGCAGAGGCGGTCAAGCTGGAACGATACGACGCCGTCCATGTACTTGCAGAAGACGGACAAATTCCGACTAATCACATGCCAAGTTCCAAGATGTATGTTGAACCGTTATACCACTTAGTTGAGAGCAAACCGATGGACCCAAAGATTTTTATCTGAGTGAATTTATGACAACTATGATCCCCATCCTCTGGCAGCCGTCGTCTAATATGTCGTCCAATGCCCCCATCGTCGCTGGCCAGGATGCCTTCTAAACCTCTGCCTGCCGTGTGAGGACCTTGACCACATACTTACGGTTTAAGAGAGGGGAGGATAGCAACGGACATGAATAAAAAGAGTTCAGTAATACGAGTAGAGGCATGACAACATGGTAAGTAATGCCTACGAAAGGAGAAAATATGCGATAGCTTGAATAAGCGCGGTATAAACCCTGCCCAGTCCTTGGAGAGAAGTGGTGCGTAGCATATAGGCTCCTGAGTGGGATTGGACGAGCCGATTCATTAGCCTTGAACAGTCTAGAAGTGCACTGCGTTTCTACATAACTTTGGGTTTTAGATTCTCAAGGTGCTGAAGAATCCGATGCCTGCCGATGACTCTAGAAAGGCAGCAATATAGGTAGAATAAGCTATATAGGTGATGGACCTCGATGTATAGCAATCAAGTATTACACGATGCCGCTGCTGTTATACGGAGTAAACGGTTAGTTTATAAAAGAAACCGGGATCACGAGGACGAACGATAGCCGGGACCAGACGGACAAGGTCAGTTACTTTTACGACAGGCTTTAATGAACATGGAATCCTGTCCTCGTCTGAATCCGGCTCCTTGCCAAAGAACAGGCGGGGTGCATTCAAAGCCTCCTTGCCAGAGTCAACTCAGTATAAAGCTCTCGGTAGAGGCCAAGACTTGGGGATCACCGTTTAACCACATATGCTTTATGTGTGTAGTGAAGGAGACGTCGTCAGATTTCGACCGCAGCCAATCAACAGGAACTAGAACATGAGTCTGGTCTCGGCCACTTGCAGACCGTTTCCCTCAACCGGTATATACCAACTCTAGCTGCACCCTTTCGCGACATGTCCAGGAGTCTACAGTTTGGCATCGTGCGTCTTCCGCCTCTGCGTCTCCCGGTCTCGAAGCAGCCGCCGAAGAATCTTGCCGCTCGCGCTTCTCGGGACGGATTCGATGAACTCTATGCCACCGGAAAGCCATTTGTACTCTGCTTTATGGTCTTGGACGTGCTTGAGAAGAGTGCGCTCGACGTCAGGCTGGTTGCTTGCCTCACGAGACTTGACCACGAGGGCCTTGGGCGCTTCCCCAGCACGGTCGTCGTGAACTGAGATGACGGCGCAGTCGGAAACAAAAGGATGATGGAGGAGATGAGCTTCGAGCTCGGCCGGCGCAACTTGAAAGCCCTGTTTTGGCGATGAGCAAAGGGAAGGGAACCGCCTCCGCTGGGATGCCTACCTTGACCTTGATCAGCTCCTTTATGCGATCCGTGACAACGAAGTGATCATGACCGTTGCTTGACTTGCGCGCGAGCACCTCGTCGCCGGTTCTCAGCCATCGACCATGGTCGTCATATAGGAAGGTCTCGGCATTGGCCCGTTCGTTATCAAGATATCCTAGCACAACAGATGGGGACTGAACGAGTAGCTCGCCCCGTACATCGTATTGGGTAACTTGGTCGCCCTGGGCATCGATGATCTTGGCGATGGTGCCGGGAACAAGAGAGCCCGAGGAGCCGGGGAGGCAGTCGGTTTCGATGCTGCAGAGCGTTCCACCGCACGTCTCAGACAGGCCTGTTCCGGTAGAATGATTAGACGTTGCAAGCCGTCGACGCCGAATGACAAGGGGACTCGCCATAGGCCTGGCCTATCTTCCAGGCAGGATACATGCCTTGCAGCTGGCTCATCACCTCGGAGCCGAGGGGCGCAGCGCCGCACAAAACCCAGCGAATGCTGCTCAAGTCGTACTCGGCGCACTTATCTCTGCAGCGAATCATCTGGATCATCATCGGCGGCACGACATACAGCTGCTCTATTCGATGTCGCTGGATAGCCTCGAGCGTGGCGGCCAGCTCGAACCTGGGCAAGATGACGATTTCGTCTCCACGATACTGGCCGACTTGAGTGACGAGGACTAATCCGTAGATGTGGCTGAAAGGGAGCGCTCCGAGGGCCACTTGTGTCTTGATGCCGAGTTGCTTCCGCGGAACCGAGTCAACCAGGGACATGATCTTTACGACTGCAATGACGTTCAGGTGCGAGACCATGATTGCTTTCTGCAATTTGCTTCAGTACCCCATGCCCGGGAGAAACAGACAGACCGGCAGAGAGAGAGAGAGAGAGAGAGAGAGAGAGAGAGAGAGAGAGAGAGAGAGAGAGAGAGAGAGAGAGAGAGAGAGAGAGAAAGAGAGAGAAACTGAGAGCTCACGGGCAGACCAGAGGTGCCGCTTGAATGGCAGAGATAAGCAGGCTGTCTCGCGCCCTGGCCACGA
>LKCN02000003.1:989795-1016691 GCA_001633055.2 Ophiocordyceps polyrhachis-furcata BCC 54312 | reverse complement strand
AGAGAGAGAAAGAGAGAGAGAGAGAGAGAAAGAGAGAGAAACTGAGAGCTCACGGGCAGACCAGAGGTGCCGCTTGAATGGCAGAGATAAGCAGGCTGTCTCGCGCCCTGGCCACGAACCCATCTTAGTGGTTCGACACGAGGCAATGACGAACCCTGGGCGACGAGGTCGTCGACGGTAACGACACCTTCAGTGGAAACTCCAGGAAGAGGCAGCAGAAATATGCAATCGTCGGGAATGGCGGCGTTGCGAGCCGCCTGCCGCGCAGTGTCCAGGAGCGGTAGACAGGTGAAGATGGCTTTGATGTCCGAAGACCGAAGCTGATACTCAATCTCCTGCAGCGAAGAAGCAGCGCCGATGGGTATGACGATGCCGGAGAGGCGGTGGATGGCATGGGTCAGGGGGACGTAGTCGATCTGTCTCACTGCCATGCTTAGCATGGGCAGGCAAGACAAGCAATCGCGAAGAACACAGGCCGCATCCGGCGTCCACTGACCGTATTGAGCGAGAATATAGCGACGACGCGATCCCAGGCCGTGTCCTGGTTGGGGCTGAATCCGAGCCGCTTGCCGACGGCGCGTGCGAGAAGGTCGGTCCGCCGGGCGACTGAGGCCGCGCTGCGACTGAGGCCGGTGATGCCGCATGTGAAGGGGCTTCGGGATGAGGCGAAGGGGTGACGGCCGTATGTTTCGTTGTTGATGAACTCCTCGACCGTGATGGAGTCGGGTAGTTCTAAGGAGGCCAATCGTTAGTAGCCATGTTGGGTTTCTCCCCCCGTCTTCAGCAGGTCAACGAACCGGGAAGGTCAGGGGCCCAATTGGGAGGATGAAAGACCATCTTGTCCGGTGTGTAAGTGAAGACGGTGAGTTTTGAAAAGACGGAGGAGAGACAATAGAAGGGGACGAGCGAAGCGCCCAAGGGTGAATGATAAGGAGGGTGTACATACATATGTATGTATGTATGTATGTATGTATGCACACTGCATGTAAGACTTATCGTGTGTCTGTATCCGTAGCCGTCGGAGGCTCGGAGTTTGCCAGGCCCCCGGTTCAGTCTGTAAAAGTGTCTGTTGTTGAACCTCCGTAGGTAATACAAGTTGTTAATAGACCGCTTCCTCGACCTGATAGGTCAAGTCGAACATGACAGGGAAGTGAGCCGGCAATACGGGTAAGCAGCTTGCTCGGTAGGGATGCATGTATGTATGTAGGACAGAGGGCCCCGAGCCCCTCCCTTTCTTTACCCCGTCGTCGTATTGTCCACGCCGCGTCCGATCGATAGCCTCCCATCATCGTGAAGCTCGTCAAATCAACCGGCCGTGGTCATGGACCATGTCAAGCCAACGCGTCGAGTCTTCCGACGACCATCCCACCGCCGAGATTTCCAGATCGCAATCATCTGCGCCCTGACTCTTGAATACGACGCAGCATCTCTCCTTGTCGACGAGTTTTGGGACCAAGACGACGCGGAATATGGGCGTGCCTCTGGAGATACCAACCTATATCGCAACGGGCGGATAGGCACACATGATGTCGTTTTGATGGTCCTCCCCAGCATGGGCAAGGCCTTGGTAGCAGGTTCGGCTGCCAGTCTGCGAACAAGCTATCCAAGCCTGAAGCTGGTCTTCCTCGTCGGCATCTGCGGAGGGGTGCCGAGTTCGGGCTCGCACTACGCCCTCCTGGGCGACGTCGTCATAGGCGAAGCAATCATCCAGTATGACTTTGGCAGACAATACCCTGGCGAATTCCTGCCCAAGGAAGCCATGGAGCGCTCGCCGAACAAGGACATCCGCACCCTGATGGCTTACTGCAAGAGCAGATACGGTAGAGAAGACGTGCGAACGAACGCTGCCATCTGCCTCAAGGCGATACAAGATGCGGCCTTGAACAAGTACTACCGGACGGACTACCTTTATCCTGGTCTGGCCGACGACAAGCTGTACCGGGCGACATACCGCCACAAACACCGACAACCATCGTGCGATATTTGCTCTGGGGAGACCGATAGAGTCTGCAGTGAGGCTGCCAAAGCATCTTGCGCTGACCTGGGCTGCGAGGAGAAAGAACTTGTTCATAGGAAGCAGAAGAGGCATCACCCTTGTCCCGACATACTCATCGGTCGTCTTGCCTCGGGAGACACGGTGATGAAGTCCGGTCAACATCGAGATCAGATCGCCAAGCAGCACGACATCATTGCCTTTGAGATGGAGGGCGCCGGCGCTTGGGACGAGCTTCCCTGCGTCGTTGTCAAAGGCATCTGTGACTATGCCGATAGTCACAAGAGCAAGGAGTGGCAGCCATATGCGGCAGCAACTGCGAGCGCAGTAGTAAAGGCCATCCTGATGCGATATACCGTGACTGAGAATCCGCATCTACAGCCCCTTCCTGACAATGATGAGAAACTCGCCGAAACAGAAGCTCCCGACCATGGCAACTCGTCTCTGTCCAGCATGGTCCATAGAAGTGCCGGACAAACACTAAACGATGCGATACTCGACTTTCAGGACATTCTTACACCAGCTGAACGCCGGCACCTCCGAACCATGGAGGCTGTACCCGGGCATGACGCTGTCCTCGTCTTCACCGCCCAGCTTGACCTTCGAAACAGAAACAGGAGGGGGCCGAGCATCGCCAGCAGACTTTACTCCATCTTGCAGTCCGTACGCGACTTTGCCGACGTGGCTGAAAACTCGGGCAAAAACACGTCGTGGCAACCAGGGACGGCCGCCCGGGTATGGGGGATTGTGAAGCTTACCATGCTTGTAAGTCTCGAGTTTCCTAGTCAACTAACTCAACGAGATGGTTAAGATGTTTCTTTGCAAGACAGTCTTCGACTCCGTCGTATACTATGGGCTTCTGTCAAAGGTTCTCATGAATGTTGGCAGGTTTTGTCCGCAAGTGGCAGAATATCGAGTCTGGTATTCCACCTCAGCCAGGATTCAGAAAGCCCTTTGCAACTTTTATGCCTCACTCGTGCGTTGTTGCAAGCATGCGATTGAAACAGTCCGCCGTCCATGTCAGTACATGCATAGTTAGCACCTTCGTTTTCGATGCTAACACGACGAAAAAAATAAAAGGGCAAAAGATATTCCTCGACGCTCTCTGGGAGACATTGGAACTGGAGTTTCACCCCGACATAGAGGATATCCGAAGACAGAGCTCAGACGTCCAAGAGGAGCTGTCTCTCGCCAGAGCACGGGCCAAGTATCAAGATCAACAACTCAACAAGACACGTGGAACGTGGAAACTTGGAACCCTATTTTCGACGACCAGAAAGGAGCAAGCCGCCCAAGTTCGGACAAGTGAGCGCCAAGCCGGACAACGGAGACAGCAACTGATGGATTCCCTCTCCACGCATGACTATTTGACCCCCCTGAAACAAAGCCGTCGAAAGCGTTATAGCGGAACAGCGCATTGGCTATCTCGGACGCGGCAGTTCAGCCGGTGGATGGACGGTGTCGATTCTCCTCTGTTCTGGTGTTCTGGAAAGAGTAAGTCCCCGTTGTGCCAGGGTTATGAACGCATATTTACCGCCCTCAAGTTGGCTCGGGCAAGACAGTACTCACGTAAGTAACTCGATGCCCTTATGGCCAGTTCTTCTCGTGTTAACGTGTAGTTGCAGAGCAAGTGTCATCGACGAGATTCTGACAGAAAGGCACAACACTGGCATTATGATTGCCTTCTTCTTTGTCAAATTTGATGACAGACAATCTACCAGAGCAGAGACCATCGTCAAGTCGGTTCTGCGCCAGGTCTTGGAACAATTTGCTCTCACGAATGAGGTGGAAGATGTACTGGAGAAGGCTCAGACTCCTTTGGCTGAACTGGGGAAACTTACGAATGTCTTCCAACATGCTCTCACGCCACTCAATCGGCTTTACATCATCATCGATGGGCTTGACGAATGCGAAAAGCCCGATCGCCGGGAGCTCCTAGAGACCCTCTCTTCGCTTGCAGCGCTCGGCTCAAAAATCAGCATCTTTCTCGCAGGCCGAGACAGCATCACCACGGAGATCAACAAGGTGTTTCCTGCTCACCACCATGTCACAATGAGCAGTTCTCTAGCTCAGCCGGATATCGCGAGATACATCGAGGGTGCAGTACAGGACAAGCTGGAGAGCGAGGAGCTCATCGTTCGAGATCCAAGTCTCGTCGACGAGATCAAGCTGGCCCTGAAGAGGGGGGCTGAGGGGATGTAAGCTTGCCAAAGCCGTGAAAGATTGACCGCTTTCTCACAAAGCTTAGGTTTCTATGGGTTGCTTTCCAGCTCTTTGAGCTTTGCTCGAAGCATTGCGACGACGATATACGTCGAACCATCGGTAACCTTCCTCGAGACTTGACAGAGACGTTTGACCGAGCCCTGGAGAGGATCGTCTCTCAGGGGAATGCAAAAGTCGCTCGACAAGCCTTTTTATGGATTGCTGCTGCCAAACAGCCCTTAAGCCTCGAAGAGCTAGGCGAGGCCATGTTCATTGAGATTGGCCAGCAGTTCTCCCAGCCAGAGAGGTTCTCAAACGATATTTACCGCATCAGCTCCTGGTGCGAAAACCTGGCACACGTGGACGAAGAACGTCAGATAGTCCAGTTTCCACACGAGACGGTCCGGCAGTTCTTCGTGAGCCGATTCAGCGACTTTCACATCGACCTGTCAGAGGCAGATCATTACATAGGCGAGATTTGCGTCACGTATCTCAACTTTAGCAACTTCAAGACCACCCTGGCTCGACGGTTTCAACCACTGATGCCTTTCCCACCCAAAGCCATCGCCCAAGCAGCCTTGGGCCGGGGGTGGGCATCCCTTGCTGTCAAGGACAGGAGAAGCTCTCACAGTCAAAAAGACCGGGATTGCATCGACATCAACCTGGCAAGCTTTCAAAGAGACAATGGCCAAACGACAAGGGAAAAACTCCAAGGCAATTTTCCTTTTCTGAGATACGCAACAGTCCACTGGATACTGCACACAACAGGGTTTCGGAGGAATAAATCAATCACGTATCCCCTCTGGGAGAAAATCATTACCCAGGGCCATGACCTCGTCCAGGTCCCGTGGGGATCAGAACCTTTCAGAGCAGACAGTGAAACGATCTCAACATGGAGTTACGAGGCGCGTCACTACGCCATGATGCAGCTTCTCGACTCCAGAAGAGGACTTTCTGACTCGAGGAAAACCACAATGTTGATGGATTCAGCAGGACGAGGCGACTTGACCATGATCGATATACTCCTTGGTGATGGCCAACTTCCCGCCGCCAGGTTACGCGGGGTGTGTCAAGTAGCTGCCAGAAGCGGTCTTTTTCACGTCGTGGAAAGGCTGATTGCCGCTGGGGCGAGCGCCAACGACGCGTTGAATGAGGCTGCTAGGATTGGCAACGTCGAAATCGTCCAGGAGCTGTTACATGCAGGCTTCGACACTTCCTCGGCGCTGGAAGCAGCCGCGAGAAACGGTCACGTCGAAATCGTCGACAAGTTTCTCAACGCAGGCGTGGCGCCGTACTCGGCTCTTTGCGAGGCCGCTCTGAACGGTCATCTGCATGTGGTCGAGAGGATACTGGTTGCCGAAGAAGAGCTGCGGTCTGGCCTGGGTGGGGAGGACGAGGGGAGAGATATCGAGAGGCTTCTGGCCAGTGGCTCGTGCTTGAGACAAGCTTCGGAAGCAGCGTGGAAAAGGGGCTACCTCGAAATCGTGGACGTGCTCCAGGCTGCCGAAGTTAATGTGGAGGTCCAGATGCAGGCCTTACTAGGATGACCGAGGCTTATGCAGAAGGAGTCCGAACATAAGACGTTATATAGCGTAAGGAAATCTTCCCACGGTCCCTTTGGTGAGGTAATAGAGTACTGAATGCTGACTCGTCGTGAAGCTGCTTTACATGCCGGAAAGTTCCCCGACGAGGCCACAAAAGATTCACGGTATTTCTGCATCGGAATGGTATACATATGATACTATACATATGCGCGTGGGAGAGACGGTTCCATCCTTGTATTGAGCTCCGAATCATTCAGCGCCCTCTGACACTCCGATATCATGCACCGAAACGGCTCTATTTGCCCGAATGGAGTTTAGTTGCTTTGTTGACAACCAGCTTGAGGTCGACAGGCTTTGATTTCCTCGTGGCTTCTCTTTTTGGGGACGTGGCTCCGGCTGGATTGTTGTCGAAGCTTCTCCACAGACAAGACAGATTCAGGCCGGCTGTGAGGTTTCTAAAAGGGCCCGACGGGTAAAGTCCACGTAAGCGTCACCCTTCATAGGCTTACATGGTTGGCTTATTGTAATGAATACCACGCAGGGAACCTTGGGTCTTATTGCCAAGGACACGAAAGGGACTGGTGAACCACGTACCGAAACAGGAAGTCGAAAGAGGGAAGAACTTTGGATCGTTCAGCCTTCTTAGTTAAATTGGTTTTCATACGCTTGGCAGGCAATCACCTTTATTAAGAACTATCCTTTGAACAAGTTCTGCCATATTATACGAGGGGGAAACATGAAGCTCTTTACCATACTCGGTCTCCCCATCATTCACGCGGTAGGCGTGCTTACCCTTGTATCAACCGAGCAGGTCTACGACAACTTGGGCATCATAAACATTGATCTGGCCCCGAACGATTACAACCGGGGTGGACTGAATTTCCCCGCGGCGAAGCCCATGAACGAATCCCGCTCCCTCTTCAAGAGGAAATGCTGGTACGGGAAGAAGATCGGATGTTCGAGAGGCGGTTATTGCTTCAAAACGTGCCGAGATGAGGGAGAATGGTGTTGGTTGGCGGAACGGCGCGGAAGGTTTCGCGGAAAATGGGAAAGGTGCACTAGGGATGCTGATTGCAAGCCCACCATGACCTGTGCGATTGGCTGTAAGGGTTGCAGGTGTGGCTGCTAAGCGGTTAGTTGCTATGGTGAAGATGAAGTTGTGTCTTTCCTGTTTCAACTTCCAGAGCTCCTCGGGGTTTGATGACTGGACGAATGATGGAGATATAATTTTATGGCTTCTCCAACTAAGGCACAGCCCGTCTTCCATGGAAAATCCTTCTCGCCGGCGGGGCTGGTAACTTCCTATTTGTGTGTACTTGCCTCTTACAGGACCATCGTTGTCCTTCCTATCAGACATTTTTGAAGATGGAGATTGCTTTCAACATCGAGATATACGTCATTGGCATTGAACCGTGGATCAAAGATCCAGCCACATGAAGCTATTATCGTAGCCAGGAAGCAGACTCGGCAACCCCGGCTACGGAGGCAAGCTGTGTTATAACCTGTAAGCGTGAATTATACCATCCACCTGTCTGGATGTCTTGACTGTGGAATTCGAAACCCCAGCCTGTCGTAGCCCAAGACAATAATGCACGTGAATACCACGACTTCGACAGGCTGTCTTACAGTCAAGGGACCAACTGGAGACGCCAGCGCAGCTAGCTCCGGTCGTAGGTCAAATTCGTATTAGCCAAAGGGCAACCGGTCTAAGCAATTCGACGGCCCTGCTGCCGTAGAATGCGCAGACAGAAGATCGGACAAGCCACGTTCCTGACCGAGGCAGATGCCTAAGACAGCACGAAGACGAACCTAGGTGCTTTCACACTAATGAAATGCCTGGAGTCGAAGCACAAGGGAAAGATCAAAGATATAAATACTGAAGTAAAGGACTTCCATGGCAGCACACCAACTCAGGTCACAACACCCATCTGTTTACTCAGCTCCATCCGCCCTTTACTATCCCCGCGTGAAAAGACAGGACATTTTCAAGTCACCATGAAAAACTCAATCTTTCTCGTCGGCGTCCTTGCCAGCATGGCAAGCGCCAGCACCATTTCTCGGAGGGGTGGTTACGGCGGCGGCGGCGGCGGCGGCGGCGGTGGCGGCGGCGGTCAAGAGAAGTGCCTGGAAATCAGCAACCCGGCGAACAAGTTCTGCAACGATTACCGCAAGTTGAAAGACGGAAATCAAGGAAACAATAACGGTGGTGGTGGGGGTGGAAACAGCTACGGCGGTGGTGGAGGCGGCCAGGCTTACAAGAGACAGGATTACGGGGGTGGCTCTGACGACCAAGATCAAGGAAACAGCTACGGACAGGGTCAGGGAGGCGGGAACGGACAAGGCTCGGACAAGATTGAGGAGTTTCTCAGGACCGAGGCACAGAAGTTCATCAGCTTGAAGTGCCCCGGGAAAACTCTCAGCCTCCAAGTATCGGAGCTTAGGCAACATGCCGACGGGTTCTGTACCGGCTTGTCGAAAGCCAACGGACCCGAGAAGACGACTTGCCAATACCTCAGAGAGGTCGGGCCCAAGAAGGTGGAAAAATTGTGCGGGAATGGAGGCCAGGGCGGTGGAGGCCAGTACGGAGGAGGCGACGACGACGACGACGACGACGACCAGTACGGTGGAGGCCAGAACGGCGGAGGCCAGAACGGTGGAGGCCAGAACGGCGGCGGCCAGAACGGCGGCGGCCAGAACGGCGGAGGCCAGAACGGCGGAGGCCAGAACGGCGGAGGCCAGTACGGAGGCCAGGACGATGGAGGCCAGTACGGAGGCCAGGACCAGAACGGAGGTGACGATGGAGGTGATGATGGAGGGGACCAGAACGGAGGCCAGGATGATAATGGAGGCCAGGACCAGAATGGAGGCCAGGACGGTGGCCAGTACGGAGGAGGAAGCGAGTACTGAGACCAAGATGGGGGGCTGATAGAACCAGGAGATTTGCTTTGCGGGAAACAGTTGAAAGGGTGATTCAAATTATCGAATGAGACGGTAGCTAAACAGTCGTTAAAAACAAGGGTGCTGCGATGTTCTAGGGAATAATGGAAGTTCAACATACGGATGCTGTGCTTCATGATGCTTGTGAGTTTGTGACCCACGAGGCAGCGGCTCGGACCGACCTCGGCATAAGTACGGGGTCCCTTCTGTTGCGAGGTATGACCTCATATGGCCCACTCCTCGGTGCACGGATCAACGATCGTCCTCTCATCTTGCATCATCATCAGTTCATCCATCACCCAGAGACGTCAGCGATACCGTACGAGCGATTGCACTTCGTCAGCACCGCCTCGCGCAGACCGATACTTGCAAAGATGGCGCCGCCTCCGGAGATCGCTATACCGTCGACGAGTATCTCGGACGAGGGCTCGTCAAAGTTTACCCTCTACAACATCACCCTGCGGCTGCCATTGCGGTCTTACGTGGTGCAGAAACGCTACTCTGAATTTGTCCAGCTTCACAGCACGCTGGTCGAGCAGGTCGGCGCTTCTCCGCCGGAGCCTTTACCGGCAAAGCACTGGCTCAAGTCGACGGTCAAGTCGGCCGACCTGGCGAGGGAGCGTCAGCGGGGACTGGAGAAGTATCTACGCGCCATTGCCGAGTCGCCCGATCGACGATGGCGCGACACGTCGGCCTGGAGGGCCTTTCTCAACCTGCCAAGTTCCAGCACAAGCAACTCCGCCGCCTCGGTGGCTGGTAGGGTCGCCAACGCGGCCGCGGGCGCCGCCGACCCGGGCACCTGGCTAGACGTTCATAGGGAACTCAAGCAAAGCCTTGTCGAGGCGCGGCAGTGCCTATCGAGGCGTGATGGCTGTGCCGACGGAGGCGACGGCACAGCAGCGATCGAGGCCGGCTCAGCAGCGAAGCGTGCCATTGTCCGCGCCGAGGCACTCGTCGCCCACCTGTCCGACGGCCTCCGCAGGATGACGGAGTCGAACCGATTAGGCGAGGGCGAACTTAGGCGGCGACGCGACCTCGTCTCAACAGCACGCATGGAGAGGGACGCTCTAGAAAAGCTTTCCAACAGCATGCCCAGCGCGGGAGTCGGCGGTGTTGGCGGCGGCGGCGGCGGCGGCGGCGGGCCGGCGACGGCGGCAGAGAAGTCAACGCTGCTACGCGGCGGCAGACCGGCCGGAAGGGTGCTGGGGGCGCCACTACCGGAGACGGACCAGACGAGGGAGCTCGATAACCAGGGGGTGCTGGCGCTGCAGAAGCAGGAGATGCAGGCGCAGGACGAACAGGTGGAGCAATTGGCGGCCATCATCCGACGGCAGAAGGATATGGGGCTCCGGATCAACGACGAGGTGGAAGCGCAGAGCGAGATGCTTGAACGAATGGACCAGGATTCGTCGCGAGTCATGGGCAAAGTGCAGGTGGCCAACAACCGCATCAGGAAAATGTGAAGAGGAAGAGGAGGAAATACTTTTGTCCCTATTAATATTGAAGCGTTCTGTCTACGCGTCCAAAGTTTCCACTTACTGCCATTGCGCGCACGGCGCCTGCAGGACGAGGACGAGGATACAGAGGAAACACGCCGTCGACATGACCTGAACGAGCAGAGGAGAATTCACGGGCTTGCAGACTGAAAGGTATCCGTACATGACTACGGAATACCTCTTGTTCTTTTCGGTTTTCTTCCGTACTTCAAACACGCGAGCTTACGGAAAATCGAGACCGAGGAAAAGGCCGTGATCTGCGTCAGCCGTACGAAGTAGTTGCGTATCCGTCCACATCATCGAGTCGGTGAGGCGAAATGCACCAAACGGGAAGTAGGGGAAGTGGGAAAAAGAAAGCTGATCGAATCGCCCACAGCAAATAATCCGTGCCAAGCCAGGCGAAGGCCGGAAGAGCGAGCCGACCCTAGAGGGGGGGGGGGGGGGGGGGGTCGAGTTTGCAGATGGCAGGGAAGTAAACGGGCAATGGTGGTGACTGGGTGTGACGACGTGTTTGCTTGGCGATGACGGTGAGGAAAGTGAGCTGTGCGTGTCAGTGCGTTGAAGAATCCCGAACCCGGCCTCTCAAGACTCTTAGTAGGTAGTAGCGTTTGTTGACGACAGGACAGACACGCCCGCCTTGTACTTGTAGGGGAGGGGAAGGGTTGCTCAGGCAACGCGAGAGGGGGCGGGTAAAAGCATCGACGTTTACAACAGAGTTGAAATGAACAGATGCGACGACAGCGGACATTTGGTGCCTTGATGTCACCCTCATATGTACATACATACTTCCCCTTGTGAGATTCTCATGTCATGGAGGGCTAATCCTATTTTTTGCTGGGTCTTCTCATCTCCTGTCCTGTGCACAGTCGGCTCCGCACGGTAGCCGTGGTGGACGGCGCTCAGTGGCTCCTCTGTTGTGTCGTAGCGCTGGTGATGGCCTGTGCTGGCGCCCCGCTACTGGGCCCACTCTTCCCCCGAACAGTGGATGGATACCTGGCGGCACCGCCCGTAAGGGTCCCGGACCGGGGGGTGTCTCCCGCTGTACCGCCTTACCTCTCGTTTACTCGTCGTCTTCCTTCTCACCCCGCCAGGGCGCGTCGCAATATCTTCGTTTTTTTTTTCTTTCTTTCTTGTCCCTCTCGGCCCCTTTCTTTTCGACTCCTCCTTTGCCCCACGCCACGCGGACGAGCAGTAAGTAGCACCGTCGACAAGGGTGTAAACAAACCTAGTGCTCGTCCGCAGGGCCTCACTGTTCTCGTCGCCATCTCTGGAAGCCCAAGAATCTTTTCCTCTGTCTTTTTACCCCCCTCATCTTGTTGGCTTGCTCGGTTTGGCGTATCTGAAATATACTCTTCCTTGCTTGGTGAGCATGGCCAACAACTTTCCGCTCGCTGTTTCTTGTGTGACCCGGTTATCGCTCGCGCCCTACTGATCCGTCCGTCTGCCTAGAGGCACCTCCTGTCTGTCCGGCCCATGCCTCTGCCGTAAGAGGTTTTCGTCGACCGACCGTTTGCTTCGTCGTTGCTCTACTGCATCCGACCATGAGTAGCCCTCCGCCGCCGCCGCCGCCGCCTCACGGCGAGGTGCCGAGATCGTCTGGCCTGCCGCCTGGCAAATACGACATTTTCGTCATCCCAGAACACTCAGCCGGTGCTGGCTTCCTGTATCTGCCGTCATTGAGGCCGAGTTCGAACAGTTTTGCCGCCGGCTTCGCTTCGGCCCTCATACTCGTCGCTCTCTTCCAGAGCATGGCCCCCGCCTTCCGGGCATGGTGGGAGAGTTTTCAGGGCCTAGGCAACATGGGCATCACCCTCCTCATTGCCGGTGTTGGCTTCGGTGCATGGGCACTGGGGCGCGCTCAGAAAGACCATCCGGGCTCGGGATACAGGTCCAATGGTCACCCCCCCGGCGGAGGACCGCAATCGGCTGGTGGCGGCTTCGGCGTGCCACCCGGCCAGACTGGCGCTGGACGTCCACCGCATCCGCCTCACGGCAGTAGCAGTTCTGCCCCGCCTCCGCCCCCGCCTCAACCCAAGGAGTCTGATCCACGACCGGCTGACGCTGCCGAGGACTCGGCTCCGCCGCCGCCGCCGCCGCCGCGGTCGGACAAGCCAAAGCCAACAAGGCAACGGCCGCCTCCCCAGCCGGCGACACCCAAGCCTGACAAGGCGAAGGGGGCATGGGAAAGGGCTCGCGAAGAAATGAGGAAGAAGGAAGAAGAACGCAAGGCCAGGGAAGCGAGCGACAAGCGGCGCGAGGAGGCCCAGCGACGGCTCGCCGAACTGCGCGCCAAGGAAGCCCAAGAGCGGCTTGAACGAGATGAGAAATCGCGGATGGAGAAAGAGGCTAGGGAGAAAAGAGAGAGGGAGCTGGCCGAGGAGAAGAAGGAGAGAGACCTGGCTGAGGAACAACAAAGGCAGAAACAAGCCGCTGAGAGACTGGCGAGGGAGCGACTGGACAGGGAGGTCAAGGAGCGGGAAGACAAGGCCTCGCCCAGCTCGTACGCCTATTCGGCCGTGGGCGAAAAGACCAACATGTGGCCTAACGGCCGACCGACAGTGGCGCCCTCTCAGGCCGGCAGCACTGCATCCAGCCCCGGAGTAAAACGACCGCCGGCGCCGACGGCCAAGACGTACGTCGGGACCGAGGACGGCTCTTACTCGTACCGGCCGTATGACCGGCCGCAGTCGGGCAAGAAGTGGAGGCGGCGACCGTCGGCGTCTTCAGTGGGCGGATCCGAGTCGTCGTGGGCGCCGTCGCAGACGACGACACGGACATCGCCGCCGCCGTCGGTGCGCGGGCCATATTCGACCAAAGACCCGGATAAGATTGTCATTCAGGCCGTCTATCTGTTCATGAACCAGTTCGCCAAGACGCCGGCCAGCCAGCTCGTGTCAGGCGTCGGGTCGGTGACGGACGGGCTGGTTCTGCGAATGACGACCGAGGGCCTCTTCATCGACGACGACGTTCGCGGTGTGCCACAGCGAGAATGGGACGTCAAGGCCTGGACGCTTCAGCACGTCGAGGCTTGGTGCCCGCCGCACTGCCTCAAGGGCGCGACGGCCGCGCCGGCGGGCAGCAAGAACAGCCCGCCGCATCTGCTGTACAAGATGGCGACGGCGAGGCGCAACGCCGAAAAGGATCGACAGCTGACGGGCGAAGACGCGGACGCGTACCTGTCAGAGATGCTGCGGGCTTGTCGCGAGTGTTGCCGGCTTGGGCTCTGCGAGAAGCGCTTCGGCCACGCCAGCATTCAGACTCCTTCGGGCCAGGCGGGCGAGTGGCGCGACAAAGGACTGCACGTCCTGCGGGCGACGATTCGCGACCAGGAGGCGAAGCGCTATCTCTTTGTCATGGACGAGGTCGAGGGTTGGAAAATGGCCGTCGGTCTGCAGCGTCTGCGACGGGGGACGCAGGTGCGCCAGCTGGGCGTCAGTGGCATGGCGCCGTCCGAGGCCAGGGGGGCGCTGGAGATGCTCGGATGGACGGGGTGAAGTTTTTTTCAGGGGGGGATGGGTCCGAAAGAGTTGTCCGTCCTTCTCTCGAAAGGAAGGGGAGTCAGCTCTTTTTGTTTACGTGGCGACTGGCTGGAATGGACGGGAACGATGGATGCATGGCGAACAAACTCATTACAGCCGGAAGCCCCAGTGGCGGGGGTTCGGACATCTGGCACAGGCAGCATGACGAGCGGTTTTTTTTTTCCTCGCTGTCGTTTTTTTTTTTTTTCCTTTTTTCTAACCTCCCCTTTTGGCCCCCATTATGTCTCGGCGATTGCCAAAGGCGAGGGCTGTCGATGTGGAAGGAATTTGTAGTGTAGAGGTAGGAGGGTTGTGCATGTAGCAAGGCATCATCTTGACCTTGTTCGGCGAACTTTCTTCAGCCGTGTCGTGAGGCTGAGATGGTTTGGGCGCATGCTGATTGTTGCACCGTCGCTGGCCAGATGTACATATGTGTGTATGTGCATATGTATGTGAGCATAGTATGTACATATGTAATGTTTTGCCTGCGTCTTCAGCCCGTCACATCGAACACGGCGATGAACGTGACGACTGTTTTCTGGAGGGTGGGCAGTCAGCCGGGAGCACGTGCCGAGCAGCCTATATAGCCTGTCGTAAGACCCCGGTAGAGTACTTGGATCGAGTGGCCTATTAGTCTAGGGGTTAGGACGTTGGATTTTGACTCCGAATCTTCCAAAGTCATCAGTTCGAATCTGATATAGGCCTAGCTTTTTGGACTTGGACAGTCATCACCACGTCACTTGCAGCATTTGTTCTTCGTCGCCAGTTTCCACGGATCATGCGCAGTAAATGATTGAGTGCTTGCTATTCGTGTCTTTTCCTTGGTCTGTTCTCAAGGCATTATGTATGGGCTGTGACCGAAGTATCAGTCGATGTCAGAGTGGCTTTGACCACTATACCATGTTCTTCCGACCTCTTCTACTTTCGCTCGCCTAGAGCGGTCGCTGCCTGGCCGTTGCCCCCATTTACTATCTCCCGTTGAAGCCATCGTGAGTTGACGAAACAATCAGGTGTGAAATCGCGTACTTGGGTCTGTCTCAACAGCTCCAGCCAGTCTCCTCCACCGTCTCTGCCTGTTTTACTCACTCATGATAAACAGCTATACTGTCAAGAGTAAAAACTCTTTCATCCTTGTCATCCTCATCTCCTGCTCGTCACACGATGCAGTCACGCGATAAAGAGATCTGCTGCTGTGGGCAAAGATTCCCCGGCCGTCTCTCTGATCGCATGTGCCACATAGCTTGGCGTAATGGCTATCAACCCACAGAAACAAAGCATTGCGCCGTCAATGGTGTCCCCGTACAAGAACGAGTTTGGCCGCAGGTAAGACATATACCCAGGTGAGAGGGATGAGGGTTACAGATAAAAAAAAATAAAAGAACAGGACAGAAAGGGCAGGGCGAAAACAACGACAACAACAACAACAACAACGTAACGCATCTACGCCTCCTCGGTGCCCACCGCCTCATAGTCCCCCCTCGTCCTCATGCCCGTCAGCCGCATCAGAGGCGGGCTCTCGTACATGGCCGTGTAATCTACCTTTGCGCCCCCAAGCATGGCAGCGCCATTGTCTCTCCTCGCGAAGCAAGGCGCCGGATCGCACCAGAAATCTCTACAATTGGAAATACAGCCTCGGCTGTAGGGGTTCTTCCTTCTGCGCCGATTGGTGCCGCCGGCGGCGCCCCGGCCGGCGATGGTCTCGATGAAGGGGTCTACACCCAGGAGACGACTCCACTGCTTGACGAGACCGCCTGCGCCTCGGGCGCGCTGAGCGTTGGGGCCGGACCGAGTCCCGTCGGCGAGAGAGGCGAGGTTCGGATCCAGCGGGGCGCCGGTGGAGGTGAGTGCCGTCGTCGTGGTCGGGGGGCCGAGGTGGATGCCCGTCATGTTCTCGTATGTCGTTGTCCCGCGCGAGACTTGGAAGAATTGTGTGAAGATGAGCATGAAGACCCAGACGAGCTGGAGCGATGTCCAGGTTGCGAGGAGGAGCGTGTAAGCGTCTGCGTTGAGCATCTTGCAGAGACTCGCACTGAGGACACGACAGCTTTCCGACGCGTCCTTCGCCAGGCTGCCAAAGTCTGTTGGCGGGCGTCAGCGGCGTGGAAAATCAGGTAGGTGGGAGGCGAGAGTGATTGCTCACAATAACACAGAAGCCAGTCGTAAGATAAGATGCCAACAGCTAAGCAGAGGAGATAGAGGAAGAATTGCCTGTGGTTATTGACCCCTACACAGTTGTTCACCCATGGGCAGTGGCTTGGTTCCGTCAGCTCGCGATGCACCGATGGAGGATTAAAGGCAACTCACTGATCATGCTTGGCCACGCAGCGCTGACATCGCCGGCAATGCTTACTTCGTAGCGGCGTGCGAATCATGCACGTAACACAAAAGTTGGACTCGTCGTACTTCCACTCCTTGAGAAGCTCGTCGATGACAGCTCGTTGCTCGGCGATTCCATTGAGCTTCGGCACGAATCCCGGGTCGTATCGCCCGCTGGCAACGAAGAAAAAGGTCGTAAGGCAGTAGAGAGTGGCGAAGACGAGGTTGAGCAGTAGATGGGTCGGCCCCCTCGTTGCTCGCATTGTGGCCGGCAGTACGACGAAGAGCCAGTCGAGGCCGACAAGGAAGAGTGAGCCTGCGAAGATGCCAGACATCCAGGGCTTTGTGTTTTTTTTTTTTCCCCCGAGGGGTCAGTCTGATAATATTGCATGTAGGTCAAAGGGGAGGGCGCCAAAGGCGACTCACCGTCTTGTGAAAGTGGCGCATGTCGGGAGGCGCATACTCCATCACTTCACGGGCAGACCACAGAACGCCATATAATACGGCTGCGGCGGCGGGAATGGCAAGGAATATGGGGAGACGCGACAGGACGAGTAGCGCGGCCCAGATTAAACCAAACGGCCACAGGAACAGGAAGCGGTTGACAAAGGCCCGTTTGTCTTTGAGAAAATAGCTGGCTCCGGGCCAGGGCGGCATGGCGACGTGACCATCATGGTCGTAGCCGCACTCGCGAAGGGCGCGATGCCAGACGGGCTGCGTGTTGAGCTCGTTGGCGGTGACGGCGGGCGTTTTGCCCGTGTCTGTCTTGGCGAACCGGTCGGCGCCGTACTCGATCAGCTTGAGGACGCAGCCCGGGTTTCCCTTGACCAGGGCCCAGTGCAGGGCGGTGAAGCCCTGCTCGTCCGAGGCGTGGACGCTGGCGCCCCAACGGAGGAATACGTCGACACATTGGGGGAAGCCCTTGTAGGCAGCCCACATGAGAGCCGTGTGGCCGTAGCTGTCGAGGACGTCGACGGGGATGCCCTGGTGCAGCAGCAGGACAATGAGTAGCACGTTCCCGTTAAAAGTCGAGATGTGCAGCGTGTTGTAGCCTTGAGCGTCGGTGATGAGCGGATCGGCGCCGTGCTGGAGGAGCAGGTTGACCGTGTAGTAGTGGCACCGTTGCGCCGCCCATTGCAGCGGCGTGGCGACCGACTCGCCACCCTTGCGATTGATCTCTGCGCCGTGCTGGATGAGAAAACTGCACATGCTGTATTGGTTGTTGATGGCCGCCCACTGCCGGCGCGCGCGTCAGCCGTTCGCCTCGGGGGGCTCTCTCTCAACCGCTCTCGTGTCTCTCTCTATCTCACATGCAGAGGGGTGATGCCCTCGTCGTCGGCAAAAGTTGCGTCGAACTCGCCAGACTCGAACAGTCGCTCCATCGCAGCGATGTCGCCGAGCCGCGCCAGCTGCATGATGTCGCTCGTGGGCGTCTCGGCCGGCGTCAGCCTGCCCAATTCCATGTCGCTGTTGAGTTGCGGCGCGGCCGTGGTCGATTTCGATGCAGGCTGGGCGGGAGACACTGCGACGGGAACGTCGCTACCAGAGCGCTTCGGGCTGTCCATCGGTACGGCGTCGAGGACTTGAGGCCTGTCCTCGACGACGGCGAGGGGGGGGGGGGGGGGGGTAGAAGAGACGGCACCGGGAGACGGCACCAGGAGAACGGAGCGGTAGGATGCTCAGCTAGAGGTAGCTGCCGGCATGACACCTATCTTCGGATTCGATGTCACGAATAAACAAGAAAAAAAAACTGGAAATACGAGAAAGAGCGCAAGGTATCGAGGGAGAGGGGCGGGATAGACGGGGGAAGGGGGGAGGGGGGAGGGGGGAGTAGGAGGGCCGCTCACGATTTCGGCCGCGAGAAGCTCGGCGCGGTGAAGGAGGCTTAGAGCAGGGAATAGGCGAGGACACGAGCCTAGGACCTACAGGCTACGGGTAGCCTGTAGGCTGTAGGTAGCCCATACGCGATAAGACCGTACGCGTTACAGCTATCTCACGTCAACGTCCGGCGCTATAACAAAGTATAGAATACCTACGTCCTCCGATCGCTCGCTGACCAAACCGGAAGAGCAGGCCCCACTATATCCGGGAACGGCTTAGGGACTTGCGTGGCCGAGAAGACGCCGCGGGAGACAGCCTCGCCCAGCTTCGATAGTAGCCTCGCCACCAGCAAGTCTCGGCGGTCCAAACGACTTGGTAGACCCAGAGTTCCAGTCTCCGCCATGGCCTCGTCCTTGGTCAGCTTAATAGAGGCCCTTCTAACGCCCTCTCTTCCTGTCCTGCTCCTCGGCTTGGTCATCGTCTTCTGCGGCCCCGTCGTCCTTCACCTACTGCTCTCTTCGTCGACAAGCTACACCGTCCCGCCATCCATCGTCCTCATCGGTCCCGAGGGCGCTGGGAAGACGTCTTTCGTCACTCTTCTCGAGCGCGGCTCCGGCCCTGCCCAGACTCACACCTCTCAGACATGTCACTCTGTCGAGCTCAATGCGTCGACCGATTCGGACTCACGCCAATCATTTCGCAATCATGACGATGACTCGGGTACGCACACCAAATTTCTCCTCGTCGACACGCCGGGCCACCCCAAACTGCGCAGCGTCGCCATGGGAAGCCTAGCGAGAGAAAAGAAGATTCGAGCCATCATCTTCTTCGTGGATGCGTCTGCCCTCGCCGAACACGACACTCTGGCCTCCTCCGCCTCCTATCTGTACGACTTGCTACTTTTCTTTCAGAGACGTAATGCCGCCAAGCCTACCGCCCGCACAAGCATCCCCATTCTCGTCGCTGCCAACAAGATGGATCTTTTTACCGCTCTGCCGCCGGCTTCCGTCCGGTCTCGCTTGGAATCGGAGCTGACGCGAATCCGTGCTTCGAGGAACAAGGGCTTGCTGAATTCGGGCGATGACGCCGATTCCGAGGATCAAGACGTCTGGCTGGGCGAGTTTGGCTCTAGCGATTTTGCTTTTCAACAGATGGGGGAATTTAACATCGACGTCGACATCGTCGGGGGCAGCGTCGTGGCTCGCGGGGCAGATGGGCCACATGTCAACGGATGGTGGCAATGGATGGCACAAAGGGTAGTTTCGTGAGGCTATGACTCTACATATACCATGTGATGGCCCTATTCCGCGGCGCAAAAGGAGCGCCTTCATACTCCAGCAAATGACAACCCGTTCCTCTACCGCCGATTGCCGCAAGCATCCGAGGTGACAAAAGCTCGTCGGACACGAGTGCTAGATACATCCAACAGAAACAGAAAAAAAAAAAACGGGTATTCATTGCTTCCTGCTGACCATCCAGGTGAGCAGGTCGACTTTGGTTACCACCGCCACGGGCTTTGACAGCGCCTTGGCGTCGCTGCTCTTCTCCGTTACCACGGCCGCGCTGTTCCACTCGAAGAAGTTGCTCAGCTCCGAAAGTGGTGTGTCGGTTGTGATCTCGACAAACTTCCTCCTGCGGCTGGCTGCCCCCCGGCGCGGGTCTGTCACCACCTCGTCCAGGTGGGCAAAGTCGAACATGACGTCGCGTACGGGGCTTTGGCCTGTGGCCCGACCACGTGAGATGTAGCTCAGCAGGTTCCCCAGCGTCACCAGGCCGACAAGCCGGGACGAGGAGAGTACGGGCAGCTGGTCAAAGCCCTTATCACGCATCGTCTCGATGGCTTCTGAACACGAAGCTGTGGCCTCGACGGATATGACGGGCTTGAGTCGTAGGGAGCCGACTGTGGCTCCGTGATAAGGGTCTGCGCTGGCCGTGGAAGCGCCGTTGACGGCAATATCGGCGCCTTCGGCTGCTGGCAATAGGCCATTGGCTGCCAACCAATCGTCGTCGGCAAATTTGGACAGGTAGCTTCGGATGCTGTCGGGCAAGACGACGACGACGACGTGGCCCCTGCCGAGGTTCAGGTCTTTGACGGCCCGTAGCATGGCCGCCATGGCCGACCCGGAGCTGCCGCCGACCAGCAGGCCCTCCTCGGCGATGAGACGTCTGGCGAGGAGGAACGACTCCCGGTCATCTGTCTTGTACCACCTGTCGACAAGCTCGCGGTCGAGGACATCCGGAACGAAGTCGTATCCAATGCCCTCGACCTTGTACGGCTCGTTGGCGTGTTGCTCGTTAAGCGAGTCGGGAAGGGCGAGGATGCTTCCCTCCGGATCGGCGGCAACAATCTTGACATCGCGGCTATGCTTTCTCAGACCCCTAGCCAGACCGGTGATGGTGCCTCCCGTGCCAGCGCCGGCGACGACGACATCGACGCGGCCGCCCGTCTGCTCCCAGATCTCCTCTGCCGTGCCGAGCTCGTGAGCCAGGGGGTTGTCCTTGTTGCCATACTGGTCGAGGATGTGAGCGTTGGGGATCTCCTTTTCGAGCCTACGGGCGACACCGATGTGCGACTCGGGGCTATCCCAGGCGGCTTGGCTGGGCGTTCGGATAATGGTGGCGCCGAGAGCGCGAAGGACGGCCACCTTTTCAGCTGACATCTTTTCCGGTAAGGTGATGATGGTCTTGTAGCCCTTGATGGCGCCGACGAGGGCGAGACCGATGCCTCTAGTTGTTTGTTGCGTTAGAGAAGAAAGAGAAAAGAAAGTAAGAGGGAAAGGAATCGGTAAACTCACGTGTTACCGCTCGTCGGCTCGATCAGCGTGTCGCCGGGCTTTATCCTGCCGCTGCGCTCGGCCTCCTGGATCATGCGCAGGGCGATCCTGTCCTTGACGCTGCCGCCAGCGTTGAACAGCTCGGCCTTGACGTAGACTTGACACTCGACTCCCAGCGACTGCGGCACGCGGTTAAGCCGCACTAACGGCGAGTTGCCGATGAGGTCGGTGGCCGAGAGCACCGTCGCCGGTTTGCGGCCGACGAAGGGCAGTGTAGAGGTGGCCATGACGACGAGCTTGCTGTTTCTTTGACTTGTCTTGTCTTGTCTTGTCTTCTTCTCCTTTCGTCTTGATCGTCGACAGAGATGAATGGAGGAGAAGCAGAAGAAGTATGTATGTATGTACATATGTATGTATAATTATATGTACGGATACATACATATATATGTATGTATGTACATATGTATGTATGTATGTACATAATTACTATTATTATCATCTGTCTATGAAGATGGAATGGAGAAAAAAAAAAAAGAGGAGTGAGAAAGACACTGCTGCTAAGCCCCTTACAGACGCGAATTATGGGTCGCCAGCGGAATGAACACGCTGTCGAAAAATAAGGCAGTTAATGCTTTGTTGATACGACAACGGACAACCGTCTCTTCCTATACCTACCCATGTATTGCCTCCTACATGTAAATAAATAAGCCATCTCCTTGACAGATTCATAGTAGGGATGTATGTAGTAGCATTGTACATATGTACATACATATATATACATACATATATATAGGTAGTCAGGAAGCTTTTATATAAACGCACGTCTCTGCTACTCCCTCCCTATGTTGCTGCTGAAGAAGACCCGTGTCTTCATCAGAAAAACCTCATTAAGTGCATGTCACGTGACTTCATCATGACGACGTCCACGATGATAAGAGCTACATACATACATACATACTTCAGAGGAAGAAACCTTACGGGGAATTCCGTATTGCTAGATGGTGCTCAACACTCAGGATAACACGCTTTTCTTTCTAGTGGAAAGCATGAGCCCTCCTAGCTACCTACTTAAGTATGAACTTACATGCAGACTTGCCTTCAAGACGACGAGTTTGGACCAAAGCACCCATGCCACACCAGTATGATATTCCTTTTAGGTACCTGGATGGGATCAAATAGGAAGCCTTTTCCCCTCTTCACATGTTTTTACATGTACGGCTGGGGCGCACGCACCCTTGAAGGGAAGCTAGGGTTATGAGTTATCCTCTCGACACCGACACTTGCTCGATTCTCTAGGTCTATTCAGGTTACGGGCACGCTCCCTGAATCCTCTTACCCCTTTCCCAAGTCTTTGGTCATGTAGGTCTTGCTGTGGTGTGGTTCCACGGCGAAGGCTTTATTTTTTCCCACACCACACATTCGCATACAAAATTCCGTCCGCCTCCTCCCAAATCCCTGGTCCTATTTAGATGTCTCGTCCAAACTTGTCAAACCTCTTCTACTTTGTCTCCCCTATCCCGCTTCCACGTGCCTCTTCATTCTAATCTTCGCACAACCAACATGAATCCCAAGCTCCTTTCCCTTCTCCCTCTTGCCTCCCTCGTCGCTGGCGTCTCAACGCCCGACGATAGGCCTTCCCAAGTTCCAAGTCGTCCTTCACCTGACGACCTGCTCGCCCTCGCCCATCGTGTCTGTGCCGCCTGGCGGTGTATCGAAACGTCTTTCCCGTCGCTCCTCAATGACACGGGCAGCTCTTCATATCGTTCTTTATTTTCTCCGGGTCCTCTGTTTAAAGAGTTGGTCGAATACGCTCAACCCGTCTGTGCCGGCTTGCTGTCCAACAACACGGCTTCCACCTCGCCGGTTGAGCTGGCACATGTCCCAAATTCTACAGTCACGGATGCAAAGGTCAACCAAACAGTTTCAAAGGTCAGCCAAACAGTTCCACGGGGCTGGAGAAAGGCTCTCGAACAAATTGTTGCCCTGTATACTAACCTTGTCAAGGATTCACCAAGGGATCCAAAGTGGCCCAAGCGGGTCACTGACATCGAGCTCGTGAACCATGGAGGCGCAGGCGAGCGCCTCCATGTCTTGTCGCCTGATTATGGTGTTGAGACGCCGAGGCCCGTTACCGGCAGGATTTACCTCGTTCCTAGAATGAACGGAACCTGTTCATGCATTAGGGGGCAATGGACCCCGGTTATCGATAGGATCGTCGTCCTTGAACATAGGGTAGAATGTGACGCCGCGAAACGAGTCAAATGCGCCAAAGATTACCAAGCCCAGGCCGTCTTGTTCTACAGTTCACCGAAAGAGAAGTCTCTCCTGGACGCCGATCAGCAGAAATCTCTTAACGAGCAGAACAGGGAAGATCTTTTGCCGGTTGGCGTCATCAGCTCAAAGAACGCCCGCAAGCTGGCTGACCAGGAGAGGAGACTTTGGAGCTATGCGACCATTCAACTGATCGTCAAGACTGACTAGGCTGTTGAGTCTGGGCCGTGGACACGGAGGGATGTCTCATCATCACACGTTCACATACATACATACATACCCAGAGCCATGTATGCTCTGCTACCAAAAGTGACGATAACAAGACGGCCGTGGCCCTTCTTTCACGCTTTTCTACCGACCAACAGAGGGAACCAGCAGATGTATCGCCAACGGTCATGTGGCCTCGGAACATTCATAGATAGTATCTGCTTAATCCCCCCTGCTTCACCGGGGCTCGTCCTTTTTCTATCTGTTTACAAAACCTTGATACGTGATCTCTCCCCTGTCATACACACAATGAAAAGGATCTTGCAGGAGCATATCAGCCTCGACCAGATGTCTCCCGACGCCTGTACCAAATCTCATGGCACGCCGACTGGACTCTCGGCAGGAGTAAGTGAATCCGCAAAGTCGCCCTGGCTCCCGGGGCATCTTGTGGGCGAGGTCCTGCCCCTGATCCGCCGTGTGCTCATCATGGATATTGAATACAAGAGAAGGCTCCCGAACGAAGGGCAGCGCCGGATCTTCCCCAGAACGGCCACTACTATGATGCAGGACGGAAGGATGGACCTCGATGGTGTTATCATGCCTCCCATGCGGTAGATTTCAGCCCATCTCGGCGCCGGCGTTCGTCAACAACACGTACATGTTTGGTGTCGTCCCCCTTGCACCCCTAGAGGAGCTGTGAGCGGGCTCGATGCCTGTTCACATAAACCGTCTCTTGCAGACGGATGAATCCAGTCTCGGGGTCATCGCTGCGCTTGCTCCATCCCCCGGATGTCGTTACCGAGGTGACACAGTCGGCCCCTTTGTTGGCCAAGACAGGCAGCTCTGAAGGCGTTTCTGACTCCGGGCGGCCGATGTTTCCAAAGGTAGCCCTGAACTTGTTGATGACAGCAGCCAGTAGAGGCCGGATGCCTGGCAGACAGGAGCAGATGAAGTATGCACAAGTTTCGACGACTGTGTAAAGCATGGTGCTGAGACCTACATATGTTTGGTCTTCTGCCAGACTCAATGTGTAGAAGCCGATGAAGCGGACGATTGCGGTGATGAGGCCTCTTGATACATGCAATAGCAAGGCATCATCAGTACGCTGCTTTTGTAGACGTGTAAAGCGATCCTTACAGGCTACCCATCAGAAATGTGATGATGATCCCAACCTTGCGAACTCGACTTGTCTGCAGCTTCCTCAACGTGGGAAGAGGCAAGACGAGAATGGCGACGTCTGTAAGGATATTGGGAATGCTCGTGTACTTGTAGGCGGCCATCAGGTCTCCGCAGTGACCACCGGGGATCGTCTTGTCCCAGTTGTAGGCGAACGGCCGACAAATGACGAGAATGCCGATATAGCCAGTGGATAAGAGGTGGAGGACGACGACTGCCATGACGATCCACGTGGCGATGCGGACTTTGCGGTCGACGAAGACGTTGAGATACAGAAGCAGAATCGAGACCTTGGGCAACGTGATGCCCGTCATGTAGCAGAATTCGGTGGCCACCTGAAGTTTAAGATTGGTCGTGATGGTGCCCGGATTGTGTATGAACCAGTAAGCCATGTGCCGGCCAATGCCTCCGATCTGGACATAGACTGGTGATGCAGAGCCGCCCCGGTCAGCCCCGACCGACTATGAGGGGGAAGTGTCAGGTCAGGGGCGATTTCTCCCACATACCTGGGCAGAGTATTGAAAGTGCCAGGGAACAACAGTAGCTCAGGGGGTACAGCGTCCAGACTTCACGGCCGTTGCGCTCCGCGAAGAAGGCACGGGAAATGATGAACAGAAGGTATACGACGGTGGAGAGAACGGTGAAGGCAATGCCAATCCTCGTCAGCTTCGGGCTCATATCCTCGGCCAGGTATTCTGGCGGCAGCGCCATGAGCTGTTCACGGGTAGGTACGATGACCATTTTCGACAAGATTTGCTGTCTCTCTGTGGGGAGGTTGTGATGGACGGGTATAACGCAATCTTTCAAGAGAAAAGAGCATCATCAGCCCCTATTAGAGATGCCAGACGATCGGCCCTTATAGGGGTCCTGGCCACGACTCCTCCGTTGGTTGCATGTAGGCGGGCATGTAAGGCCTCAGCTCGACAAGCTCCGTTGAGAATCGCATGAAGCGTATGTCTGTTTCTGGGGAGAGTCATATATTTCGGGCACCATGTCAGCATCTCTGGTGCGGCGAGGCTGCCATCATGTATGTATGAATGTATGTATGTTGGCTGTGTCTATATGTATGTCAGCGTTATCGTTGCAGTGCAGCAGGGCTCAGTCTCTGGGGGCGGGCGGGCACGCACCTGTAATATAAAACAGGTCCGTACGAGTACTGATATACTATATAGAAGGCATGTAGATGCTTGCTTAGTGGTAGAAAGAAGACACGACTGTGGCCTCATACATAACCTCGAACCCCTACTTTCTTTTGACTTTGTCTTTCCCCCTATATGAGACTGTCGACTGCCCTGGCTTCAGAGTTTTGCCACCAAAATGTCCAGCAAAGACGAGGCTCCGATGTTTGCACGGCATACTTCCACCATCACTATGTGAACTTGGGGTTATATCATCCCAGTGCAACCTAGTAAGGTTGTATCACTGTCATCGTCCACTCAAGCTTCGCCTGCTGCTTCTTAGCTGCATGTCGATACAACTTCGCATACATACGCACAAAGGGGAGGGCGAGGGGGGTCAAAATCAATGCCGGGTGGACGGATTGTCGAGATGGTGGTGGACGTCCTGCCTAACCCTTCACACGAACATGGGAGGTTACTTTTCATACCATTAAGACACCTCAACCGTCATCGAAGGTTCCCTTTCAAGACAATAATATTCTCCTTTAATCTGGATCCCACCCGGCAGCACCTCCCGGGGTAGTTGAAGCCTCGTAGAAGTGGCATCGTCGGGAAGAGACTGGTGCGATGGACCTCGATATGATGCTCGACGAAGGCTGGGTAGCAGAGAGAAAGCATATTCAAGAGAGTGTTGACCTACTAGCCCTACCAAGTTTCACATGGACTGGCTAGAACAGTAGTCAGAATAGTAGTTTAACTTGGGTTATTTATTATTCAGGGGTCTAGATCAATATATAGCAGGTTTCGAAGAGTCGCCTATAATTGTAGGGTTAGGGTAGCCCACGTCTCATCCCGTTCTCGATGGCTCTGCGGTGGCAGTGAAAACCAACAAATGTCAGCCATGATCGCGGCTCAAGGCTGGAGGGTTCCTCGGCTTTCGAATCGATGTCGGGTTGGGGGCTCCGCCGGGAATCAACTCCGGAGGATACCGCTCTTGCTCGGCAGACCAAGAGAAGCTCCCGACGACAGAAGGCGCTTCTGTCGTGCTGTTGTTATCGTTGTAGACGGACTCTGACTTGTTCTTGTTCCTCCTCCGCCTGCTGCTGAGGCAGACAGCGATGGTGACGAGGATGGCGATGGCGGCGGCAATGGAACCCAGGATGGCGCCCAGTTGAGCTCCTGATAGACCCTTCTGGCTGCCGTATAGCTCGCTCTCGGGACGTATTTCATCCGGTGATGCCGCCGCGGTGCTTCCTAGGGCAACGAGGGTCTTGATGGTCGTGAATGGTCCAGTGAGAGTCCGTGTGATGACGTGTTCCTGTCCCTGAGCGGCGGCTGCCTGGGAGAGAACAGCGGTTGGATCAGGGAGAAGAACCATGACGTCTCATGCAAAGATTGGCAACGACTGAAAAGGAGGAAGAAAACTTACATGGTCCCTTTTACGAGGAGACGAGCAAAGACCTGATATACACCCGGCCCCTGAGAGCTACGGCAAAGGCCAGGGACAGGGGGGGGTCGGTTGA
>LKCN02000003.1:975729-989774 GCA_001633055.2 Ophiocordyceps polyrhachis-furcata BCC 54312 | reverse complement strand
CCATGACGTCTCATGCAAAGATTGGCAACGACTGAAAAGGAGGAAGAAAACGTTACATGGTCCCTTTTACGAGGAGACGAGCAAAGACCTGATATACACCCGGCCCCTGAGAGCTACGGCAAAGGCCAGGGACAGGGGGGGGTCGGTTGAACGGCAAGCCGCAGACGTGAAGAATCTGGCGATTGGATCCAGGTCTTCGCAAGCAGACGCGTCCGTTACACCCCTGTGTTTGCAATCCTGCCTGTGCCCGTCCGACTCTTCTTCTTCTTCTTCTTTTCTTTCGGGCGCACGACCGAGCACGTGCTGAATCGACAGATTCGTCGGATGTTGAGTAACGACGGGGGAGTTTGCTGCTTAGGCCTGGACTTTTGCCTTGTCCTTCTCTGCTCGTCCTTGAAGTAAGTCACGATGCTCCCTTTGAGCTACACGATGATACCTAGTTCCCACCATCAGAGTAGATGTATGCCTCCCGCATACCTCAGATGTATACCATGGTAGCAGTAGAAGCAGCTATATCTGTAGGCGAAGACGGCAGCATTGACGGGAAATGAAACGAAGGAAGAAGAGCATGTCGTGCCACCACCCATGACTGTCATCGGGCCGACAAGGGCTTACACTGCCGGTTGTACAGCGTTAGTCTGTGGCGCGTCTTGGGCATGAGCATAAGACAACACCTAGATTTTGTGCCATTACCTAGGACTTGAAGCTAAATACTATGCGATACTATGTATGGACTTGTCTACTCTGATGGTGGGAACTAGGTAGGTAGGTAGGTAGGTAAAGTAAGTAACAAAGATATGCTGTTAATACGTAGAGACAGACTCGGTTCATCGTCAAGACGAGTAGATGATGGTCAATGTCGGCGATATGACCTGATCGCCGCCGTTGCCGGCCGGTACCAGTTCGCAGGCGGATCCCCAAGACACTCTCCGACGGTAACCAGCCGGTACCCGAGACGGCGGGCCTCCTCGACCATGTAACGCGCAAGGCTGGCCACGGTGTTGTAGTGGATGTCGTGTGCCAGGACAATGTATCCGTTGCCGGCCGGGTTGGGAGACACGCCGGCGCTGAAGAGACGGCGCGACTCTTCAATCCCGACCGGGTCATCGTGTTCAAAGTCCTTGGTGTCGACGTTGGCTGAGATGACGTGGTAGCCGCGCTCGGCGAGGAAGTCGACGCATTCCTGACCGCACTCGAGGTAAGGGGGACGCAGGTAGGTCGGGAACCAGCCGAAGAGGTTGCGGAAGACCATCTCGTTGTATGTCACCTCCGTCCAGCGCGTCGGGTTGTTGAGGCTGAGGTGGGTAAAGGTATGGCTGCCCAGCTGATGGCCGGCGTTGTACATGCGTTGCAGCACGGCCGGCCAGCCGGAGGCCGCGTCTTCGATCCTGTTGCCCTGGCTTCGTCCCACGATGAAGAATGTGGCCTTGACCTGGAGCTCGTCCAGGAGGTCTAGGATCTGTCTTGTGTATCCTGCCGGGCCGTCGTCAAAGGTCAGGGCCATCGTCCCGGGCTGTGAGCATGCTGTGATGATGGAGCCTGTTCGTCGGAGCAGTTAGGGGACTGTGTGCGGGAACGGGGTCTGAGCGTTGCTCGGCTCACCATACGGCACAGAACCGATCTTGGGCCTGGGGATTCCATCGGTGCTGCTGCCGGACG
Source organism: Ophiocordyceps polyrhachis-furcata BCC 54312 (assembly GCA_001633055.2). Lineage (NCBI taxonomy): Eukaryota > Fungi > Ascomycota > Sordariomycetes > Hypocreales > Ophiocordycipitaceae > Ophiocordyceps > Ophiocordyceps polyrhachis-furcata. Next base: position 988,115 of record LKCN02000003.1, on the reverse strand, counting down.
GAGCGTTTCTGGGCCTAGACGTTAGCCATCTTTCTGTTTCATCCTTCATCTCCCCATACGTCTGGCCACTCACGGATCGCCCGGTACTGCTTGGGAGTGCACGACGGCAGCGGTCAGGGAAAGACCCAGTAGCGGTGACAGCCTCATCATGTATCGTATCAGTGTGTAAAGGATGCTGAAACTCTTGAAGAGTGAGTATATACGCAACGGGGGGAGACGACTGCGCAACATCTGGCCGTTTATAACATCAGCTGGCTCCGAGAAAACTAGGATGCTTCCCATGCCCTCCTTCACCATCCAGGACAGGCAGATGGGCGAGTCAAAACAGGCCATCGTCGTCGCTGCGCCTCGGGGTCAGCGGGCGAGCCGTCTCTGCCGCCCTGCAAGCCCAACATGCAGGTTGGCCTGGCGACACACCACCCATAATCGGTTTATTGTCCTTGCCCTATGATTGTATCGAGGGGCTGGGCAAAGAGGCTGATCCCTGCCGCTGTCTGGTCACTGTGCCGTCTCGTCTCACTGACTGATGCCGCAGCAGGCTGGAGCCTTGGTGGTCAGGAAAAAAAAAGGCTGGGCGACATGAGAAAAATCTGGGACAAGGCGTCGCATAGGGAGAGAGATGCTTTTCCCGACTCACCGCAGCCCGATTGGGTCGGTCCGACGGGCGGGCTGACACTTGCCGGCAGTTGCATGTATGTAGTTGGTCAGATCGACCACTCGTTTCTTCAGCTTCTCTCATCACCTCCATACACGAGCGGCGGCTTGTCGTACAGCAGGAAGCATCACATGGACCTGGGAAGCTGTTGTGCGGCCCAGTCTCCGCTGTCCCGAAGCCGGGACATGGGCGCCCGGTGAGGCGGTACGTCATAATAATCATGGTCGTCCGTCGAGGTTGGAAAGATGACAGAGGTGATGGGAAAGAAAGAGATGCTGGGACCATGACAGAAATGTAAGAGGCGATGATGGGAAGAGAGCGGTACGGGAGAGACAGACGGGGGGGTTTCTAGCAGTGTCTGTCCTATTCCTTGACAACCAGCTGACAAGTTTACTTGCGAGCAGACCGACGTCGACCTCAGCTCGCTGTCATAAGCACTGCCTTATCCGTGTCTTACTTTTTGGAAGCAAAGACGCCATCTCGATCTGCAGCCAAGGCCCCATCGGCAGAGACGTTGCAACCCAAGTGTCTTAGACAGTCTCCGTCACTGACAAGAGGGTGGTGTGTGCGATACAAGAGGAGTTCTGGCGAGCTTCTTCAGCTCGTCACACTCATTGAGTCGAGACTGGGTCCAAACGTCTCCAAGACTGGTGGTGGTGGAAAGGCGTGGACAATAAGACGCAGAGGTTCATCTCAATATCGCAGTGGTGTTATGTCTCAAAGTAGATATCTATCTACCTATAAGAGCAAAGCTGTCGTTGCTTTAGCCGTTCCACGTCTTGTATCGAACAAATAATAAGCAATAGGACATGCCCAAACTGGGCCGAGCAGATCATGCAGGAGCGCGCGCCCTCTGTTTCTGTCATCATCAGCCCGCCCAGGTCAATGATGAATCCTTATAGCCTTGGATCCTCGTGGTCAGTTGCTTGAAGAGTAGATCATACATGCATGTTTCACTATCCGGGTCCTGCCAAAAGCTACCTTCACAGCCATCCTCTGGCTCAACGTCCCAGCTGCGTAATTTCGACCTGAAAAAGGCATCTTGTCCATGCCAAAGGCTGATAGAACACGGTCGACTGCCAGGCATACCGGTTCCCAACCTCCCATCTTCGTGAAACTGCCACCCAATGCTCCACATCGCAGTTTCGAACCTAATCGGCAAAGTGTAACTTAATGTTGACACCATCTGCAGGCGAGTTAATCAACGTCAGGTTGTGTCTGATGGGACCGACATGGGACCCGTCAATTGCGTCGAAGCGTTGCAAGACTCTTATAACGACGTAGCCAATCTCGGTCAGCGCAAACTGCTGCCCAATGCAGATGCGCGGTCCGCCGTTGAAGGGAAGGTAGTCCCATCCTGGTCTCCGGTCTTGCCACCGTTCCGGTCGGAATACATCAGCGTCTGGGCCCCAGAGGTGCTTGAGACGATGCATCGCGTGGACCTGGAGAGTGGGGGTTAGGGCTACGGGCAAAAACAATAGCCTGAGGTGATCAACACTCACCGAATAAGAAATATCCTCTCCCTTCCGAACGTAGATAGGACTTCGTCCGTCAGGGCCGCCGCCAGTAGGCAGCGTCGTGTCAACCATGCAGGTGCGGACATTGATGCTGACGGCCGGGTAGAGCCTGAGAATCTCTGCAATGCACCACTGCAGGTACTGGCAGCCCTTGATTCGTTCAAAGGAAATCTGCCGCGGGTTGGCGTAGGGGCCGAACTCGTCGACGACAACGGCGCGCAGCCGACGAAAGATTGGCGCGTGTCGAGCATCCGCTAGGGTGAGTAAGAGCCAGCTTAGAGTTGAGGCGGTTGTGTCTCGACCGGCGAGCAAGATGTTGAGCAGTTGGCTTCGTAACTCGGCCGGATCCTGCGTTTCCTGGGCGAGAGCATGTAGAAAGACGTACTTTGCGCCGGCCGACTTTTCGAAACTGGAGCCTCGGTCGATGGCAATCTGGACGAAATGATCTACCCAGGCGTGAACTTGAGCTACGTGTCTCCGAAACTCGGCGTTGTGGACGAGCCAGTATTTAACCCCCAACCTCGCACCTAGAGAGAGCGTGTCCTGCGACCTGTCAAAGGCACGGGCGAAGCTGGCATGCTGCTCGCCCGCGCCCAGCTGGGAGTTTACGCTCTCGCCGAACAGGAACTCGGTCGCGCTGTCGAGCGTCAGGCGGAAGAAGAGGGCCTGCACGTCGACTAGATCGGACCAGCCGTCTGGTCGTCGGCTTCTCTCCAGGACCGAAAGGAGGGCCTGGACGTGCGACTCTTCTAGGTCCAGGTCGCTGACCTGCTTACGGGCGAACTGCGGCCGGAGAAGAGCTCTCGAGTGTTCCCATTGCTTGCCGTTGGCGGCGAACTGCGCGCGGAGGCGAGTTAGAAAAGGTTGAGCTGACTGCATCTGAACAGCGAGCTTACAATCCCATTTCCAAGAAGCGGTTCAAAGTTCTCCGTCCTATTTACGCCCAGGCCGAAGTCTTTAAACTTGAGGGCGAGCATCGTCTTGATATTCTCGGGGTCGACGGTAAACAATCCATCTCGAAAGAAAGGCGAGCGAACTCGTACAGTCGTCACAGGCCAGCCAGCGCGTTGGTCAGCCTTGGTCATCCACTCGAGGAAGAACTCTGGAAGTCTCTTCTTCCGCGACGCCAGAATCCCACGACAGATTCCATAGATGCCGATGGGCTCGTAAAAGGGACCCTTGGGGGGTTCCTTGCAGCCCAGCTCACGAGCCCGTGCCGCCTGTCTGAAGCGTTCGGTAATACAGCTGTAGATGTAGAAGACGGCAAAGGCCCCCACGAGGACGGCGGCGACGACCGATACCTGCATTGTGGGCGAAACAAGGGGAGCCGTGGGGGTCTCAAGTCTCGAGCGCGGGGGCGAGGACGGGAGAGGGAGAGAGACGATGGTTTCGAAGATCCCGTCAGACGAGAGAGACTTGACGAGGCCTTATACCGCTTGGCGAAATCCACGTGAGGAAAGAGGCGGGGGGGGGGCGGCCATCAGCGCGTCTTCCACGGCTGGCCGGAGAGTCGGGATAACCCTTTCGGGGGTCGAGCCGACGGGGGGCAAAGGTGGTCATGGATGGCCGACTCTAGTGACAGTCGGTCCGTCCCAGTCTCGGTCCCCCTCACGTCGGGCTCACGTCGGGGAGGGAGTGGTCCGTGTTCTAGCGTTTTTTAAGCGAGCCGTTTGATGCGACACTTGCAGCCTTGCCATTGCGTTGGCCCCAAGAGATAGTAGGCAATCCGTACGGAGTAGAGTCTAGGGAGGCTTCGGCTGACAAAAGTTCCGACGGGAGGAGGGGGGGGAGATCGCCTAATCGATAAGGACAAGTTTCGCTGTGGAGCGGAGCGACGCCACGTTTTGTGGGGGAAGAGCCGCATCACGTGGACAGGAGTGCCAGAGCTATCTATGAGATAGGTTACAAGTCCTCTGTTCTTCCACTGCGCCGAGACGTCCTATGTTCAATTCCTAGCGGCGCGAGTAGGATTGCTTATTTTTTTTCCCCCTCTAAGAAGGCTATATTTGCTCAGGAAGAGCCACGACCGGAGAATAAGGCCTAGGAAGGCAGCCTACAGGAATCAGTCCTAGGAGAGACCTTGCATATAACGATGCAGGTCAGGCCAGTCCTCCCGGTACTTACGAACAGGCCTAAGGGGAAGTGTTATGCACGGCAGCGGCCCTATAGGGCCTATTATCCGAGCATCATAGTAGAGAGGCCTCTACTTTTGAGTGCCAGAGCTGTCTGTGAGATAAAGAGTGAAGACGGGAGGAAGAGTATCTTCAAAGGAAGCCCTGATGGATGCTTCTTCCTCTGTTACAAGGCTATTCTTTCTACTCTTATAAGGGGTCTCGTGCTAGGGAAAATAAAAATTAAAGATGCATAATACGATAGACGTATCACTCTTGCGTTACAAAGGTTATCTATCACAAGATCTTTAACATACATACATGTATTCATGCCGGAAACCTTATACGAGGGGAGAAAGCCGTTTCCCTGTTTTGTAATATACATCAAAAATATAATAGTGTATATAAAAAATTGATTCGCGTCGGGCAAACTGATCGCTTTCATAATCATATCACAGCGTTGAGACTTGAAGACGTAGGTAGAAAAGTGCCCGAGATGGCTGCGGCGGCGATTTTCACCCCCATAAGAATGAGTATCCTTCGTCCATAGATTTCACTGGAATTCACTCATTTTATGCCACTGCGTCATCTAGTGGACTTTGTGGAGAGCATGGAATCGGAAGGCAATGCGGATGCATAAGAGGCTAGTTTCCTTATCATCTTACGCGTTATCAATAGACTCAATTTCACCAGCCATCTCTATCGACATGGTACAGGGTTCGGATGGCATGTTGTCAGAATAGAGAGTGGTCAGTGGGACGCTTCTCAGGCGAAGGCTTTCTTTAGATGGGTCGGTAGGTCCTCTAGCGCCGTGCAATCAATAGAATAGTGGATGTCACCGCCGTTCTATTATACATACATATATATACCATCGGACCAATCATCTAGCAGTCGTATTGGGCTCAGGATGGTGGTCTTCTTCGCAACCAGATTCCACTTCATCGCGCACGAGTCGTCTCCTCGGATGCCGGCGGGGTGCCTGGCGTGCGTGGGCTTCTTGCCAGGGTTATCCAGGCACCTGTGTATATTCTTAGATGGCTGTTTTTGTGCTTCACCATGTCATTCATGCCACTCGAGCCCGCGTACATACATATAAGAGGCATGTCCATTCATCAAGATGAATTCGATTCCTCAGCATCACTAGTCCGAGGGCAACTTATGTCGGACTTTCCACGTTTTTTGTTCACGTCACTCCTCTGTCTTTATCTCAGATACTCACTCCTATAGTCTGGAGGACCCTCGTCATGTTCCCCAATATGGCATGGTTCATGTCTCTATGGCTATTTTGGCTGGCGTTTTCCAACGCTGATATGCAACCTTTCTACCCAACGGGATCGAAAGGTCCAGACGGTAATCTCACGTGGGTCTGGTTACGCGATTTCAGAGAACCGAGCGAAATTCGGGCGGCAGGCGGGTTCAGGCTTGCCGGCCAGCGTAGTTTGATGGAAGACCCGGACGCATATAACTTGAACATCCTTTCCCACGCCGAGGAACTTTTCAGGAACAGCAGTGTTTCCCCCGGCACCTTGCGGCCATCGGCATTTATCGCGGTGGTTGAGACAAACGATACAATCAGAACCTTCAGCCCGTCCCAAGAGAGTTGGTTATTCGAAATAAGGGTGACGCCAAACATTTTTCGGGTTTTCGGACTCCTCGGTGACATCGGTCGCCACTTAGGCGTTGACGTACTATTTGTTCTGGGCGGGATACCCTGGGAGCAGGTCAGGTCTTGGCAAAGGCCAGGAGATCCGGGCAACGCCATCCGGAACCCAGATTACCGCGAGAACCTGTTCGTCGGTTCGACTATCGCGAGAGAGGTGCCTTCGCCATTCACCGCACCCATAAATGACGCTCACAATGCTCAGCTCGCCTTTAGAGCAGCTTGGGACATCCTTAATGATCCCAATGTTAGAAGGTTCACGGGTACTTTCCCGTTGGAAAGTTATCCTGTCGACGTTCCTAGCCCAACCTCTAACCCCGAGGCACCAAGCGATCTCGAGCCCGGTCCAAGCACGGCCGGCGACTCCAATGCGGACAATTGTGCCGCTGAATACGACAGCTGCATGGAAGAATCCGACCAGGCTATAGACCTTTCGACAAGGGACGACGTCGTTAGATCATTAAATAAGGAAGCAGGCGGTTCTCGCTTCCCCGGATTCGATCCACACTCGCCAAAGTTCAAAAGAGATATCCGTCTGCCACCCCCTGACGAGAACAGTCTGGAGCCAAACTCGAGAAAGACGGGGGCCACGAAACCTCGAAAGAAAGGCCTCTGGCGATCCCCGAAAAAGCAGAGGCTTTGCCGAAAGATGACAAAACTGTGCTACGAGAGGAAGCAAAAGCCTGGCCCTCAACCTACAGAGAAGAAGGAAAAGTCCCCTGCGAAGCAAATTGCGAGTTCCAAGTCTGCAAAGAAGAAGCAAGAAGAGCCTGGCCCTCAATCTATAGGGAAGAAGGAAAAGTCCCCTGCCAAGCAAAATGCGACTTCTGGGTCTGCAAAGATGGAGCAAAAGCCTGCAGAGGAGGCGAAAAAACCCCTTACCCACTTCGTCTTCTTCGCCTCGGAAGACTGGCCGGGCGAGGTTAAGCAGCGAGGTGGCTTCCTCCCGGACTTGGGCGGCGGCGTCGCCTTTACGGCGTATACGAGTTTCGAAGACGCTGCAGAATTCGCGGGAAGAATGATTCCGAGAGGCGAGAACAAGACTCTGGCAGGGATCGTCTATGCCGTCCACGCTTCTCCCAACATGCTGTCCTCGGAAGACAACCAGGAGGCGAACGTCGTTGGCGGGATCGTCTGGAAGCAAATCGCGGGCTATTTACAGATTATCAAAGGATACAAGAGACCGAAGCACGCCAACGTTGGGAAGGAAGAGGTGCAAAACACGACGACGGCTGTGGTCAAGGGGGAGCTCGAATTGCTTGAGAAGAACAAGGACTACGATATCAAGTTCAACAACCTGACTGTCAGCGATGAGAAGATCAACCTCTACGGTCTTGAAACAAAGAAGCTCAAGGAATTCATGAACAGGAGTGCCGGTGCGGTCGGTTGGAAAGGCGACTTTCCCCTGTTCAAGCCGGCCAAGGTGACCGTCCGGCCTGATGTCTCTGCGCACTCCGAGGGCTTCTTCGAAAGAGCCTGGCACTCCATCACGAAAAGCCCACTGCTCACCACGGTCGCCGTAGTTGCGGCAGTGGTCGTGGCCGTTGCTGCGCCGGTCGTTCTGGAGGCCGTTGTTGCCGAGGTGGTGGAGGCCGGGGTAGCGGAGGCGGCGGCGGGGGAGGTTTCCCTGGCGGAGTTTACCACGGAGGAGACGCCTCTACTGGGGAAGCTTCATGTCGATTGATGGCGATGGATGGATTTCTTCATCATGGCGTCCAACTGAGCGCCGCCTTCGTCATTGTCGGCTAGATGGTTTAGAACAGCATCTACTGAAATGCGTAACACAGTTGACTGAAGAGCACTAATAACCAACTAACTAGGTTTTGTTTTGTTTTGAAATCATCGAACAAGATGCAACGACGGCCGTTGGATCCCCATCAGGTTCCGCAACGCTGTTGGCGGCGACCTCGATGTTGGACGCGATGCAAAAGAAGCCGTTGTCGGGTGGAATGTTTTGCAGCATAACGTCATTTGCTGCTGGAGAGGCGCCAATTATATGAAGAGCTCGAAAATGACGGCGTCATTTGCCATTGATTTCTCCTTTCCTTTCCGTTTGTATGACGTCGAGGGTGAAGCTGTTACGGAGTCTATCGTTGCCTCTTGATCCCCCCTACATCACTCCCTTTAGTGGCTTCCCATAAATTACTCGTCATCGAACGGCTTTGACTGCCGGAGGAGAGGAGGGCCGGGGGAACATGACGACAGAATCTCTCTTCCAACTTGGAGTTAGACTCGACATGATCTAGCAGACCGGAGAGCACCAAAAGAGGATTTGCTTTCCATATCGAATCCCCCATGGATCATCTCCGCATCGCCCTGGACCGATGTCTCAGTCGCATCGTCACCGTCGTCAGAAACAAGCTTTCCCTTCCGGACGGCGCAGCGGCAAAGTGCGCCGGCATGGACAGCCACCTAGAAGCCGGCTACGGCGGCCCGTCTTGCAGCACCTCCGACGACGGGCGGCGGCGTCGACCAAACGAAGTGGTGACAACCGATACCGGCGCGCTGGTGCCGATCAACGACAAGCTACTCGTCTTCCGCTCCCTCGCCGGCATCGACACCGTCCCCGTCGTCCAGACCAGCGGTCACACCCAGCGGGCTGCCCCCAACGTAGGCCTCTACGCCAGAGCAGTCGACGACGAGCGCAACGCGGCGCAAAGTTTCCGCTTCTTCAACACGGCCGTCAACGTCTGCCTCGGCCTCCAGATCGTCTTCTCCGCCTTCGTCACGGCCCTGGGGGCGTCGAGCGGAGGGAGCAAAGCGGTGACGGCCTTTGGAGCGATGAACACCATCGCCGCCGGCATCCTGACCTATCTCAAGGGCAAGGGCCTCCCGGGGAAGCTCAAAGACAGCGAGAGCCATTTCAAGGCGGTGCGGGAATTCACCGAGCAGCGGGAGAGGGAATTCTGCCTCGAGAACTGCACGCTCGAGCCGATTGACGAGGTGGAAGCGGCGCGCGACATGTACAACGCCGCCCGAGACCAGTCCCCGACGACGCGCGGCAAGATATGGCAGTCCCCCGCCCGGGCCTTGTCCTTTGCCAACAACAACGGCGCTGCGGCGGCGGCGGCGGCGATGCGATCGCAGTCGGTTCGCTTCGCGGCGCCCTTGTCGCCGCTGGAACAGTCGCCGGCGGTGGCGAGTGCGCCGTTGAGGAAAGCCGGCCAGCCCCCTACGTCGCTGAAGCAACCTCTGCCGATGGAGGATACGCCTTCGCCGATGGAAGGGCTTCCCCCGCCGGTAGAGAAGCCTGCTCCCGTGGCGGAGAAGAAGGTGATGATGGGAAACCCTACTTGATGTAAGAAGAAGAAGAAGAGGAGGAGGAGGAGGAGGAGGAGGAGGCGATTCGCAGGAGACGTCTAGCTGGAAGCATCTACCTACCTACCTACCTCCCTACCTACCATACCTACTATACGTATCTACGTGAGCAGGGCAAAGTCATTTTCGTTTTCACTACCTACCTACCTATCTACCTACAACCTAGGTAGGTATCTAGGAAGAAAATATCTGTCTATAGTTAGTACCTTTCAGCGGCGTCACAAATAGTATTCGTAATACTAATAACCACTACAACACCCAAACAAACTGGAGGAAGGAAGAAAAAAGCAAAGACAAGAAAGCAAATACACCTGAAGTGGCTGAGTGAGGCGGGAAGGGGGAAGACCCCTGGATGATGACGATCTGTGATGTCCGGATATCGCCTTTCTTGCGGCTGACGATCCAATCATGCCAATGCAGGCAGCGAGGCCTCCCGCCGCAGTAAGTCGGGGCTCAGCGACGAGTCGATCCATCCGTAAGTAATAAACGATGAATGACGGAGAATGATGGATATTCATACATATGTATACATCTGTACGGATTATATCCTCCATGTCCCGGGCGCCGGGGAGGGCGTCTGCACCACCGGGAAACGGGGCCGGCGTCTAATCCAAACCCCCTTTGTTTCTTTCTTTCTTTAGCCGCGTTTTATTCCTTCTGATTGGGAGCGGCCTTGGCGGTAAACGCGGACATACATATGTACATGTTGTATGTATGTATGTGCTTTCTTCATCTCTGTTCATACATACATACATACATATCTGTTTTATATCCCCTTGACTGTTCTTTTGTTCACATCATCTTTGGCCCCGGCCGGAAGGGAGGGGATCACACGCCCGCGAAGGCTAAAACCTGACTGTATCCAAACAAACAATAGTAGAAACGACGATTATCCGCTACATCTATCTCCCTATCTGTGAAAAAATAACGAGAGAGAGAGAGAGAAAAGCGCGTGCCGTCGTCCCGGATTGAGTCATGACCGAAGGCGGCTGAGGGCGAACTGTGCCACCCACTAGCAGTAGAAGGAAGTGGCTAAGACTTCGATCTTCTTTCCTTTTTGCACCGCCCTTGACGTGAACGCACGCCTCGTCTTGTCTGCATACATACATGCATGATACAATACATGTATGTATAATGTATAATGTGCAGGCACAGACAAGGCAAGGGCTGATGAGATTTCTTGCGTTTGATGGCCTCACCCTCCCCCCCCCCCTGAGGCTGCCTTACACGCCCCCCTTTTTGCTCCATATCCTCCGTCCTGTTCGGTATATATTCCTCTCCAGTTCGCCTCTGTTCACATGGTCGTAAGAGTCAACTCTTCTCCTCTCTCTTCTCTTCTCTTCCCTTCTCTTCTCCTCACCTTCAACGAGCTTACCTTACCACTACCTACCGCTATCCGTACATACACCAAGACGATAGCTTCTTCTCCTCCTCCTGCCTGATAAGCAAGCACTTGTGCAGCTTCTCTTCTCCCCTCTCTCTCTCGCCATCCCTCCCTCCCTCCATACCCGTCTTGTCCATTCAACCAACCAATGTGCACCACCAACTCCTGGACATACGTTTACCCCGACGGCCGTCGCCGCGACAGCAACCAGCGCGTCACCCTCTGCGCCGCCTCCCGCCATGGCCAGCCCTGTGCAAACAACAGGCTGCTCAAGCATCCCGAAATAATCATGCCCATGGCCGCCTACCCGGCCGCTCCCATCCCACTGCAGCAGCCTCCCCCCCTGCCGCCATACCACTGGCTTCCACCCACGCCTCCCATCGACGACTCGGATCGCGTGCGCCGTCGCAGCACTTCCGACAACCGGCGAAGCGGCGGCGGCGGCGGCGGCGGCGGCGGCGGCACAGCTCATCGTCAGCCGTCTGGCCGTCGCCTCTCATCCCGTGACCGCGTCGTCCTCGTCGAGAATCCACCTTCAGCCCGCACGCCGCCGCAAACCTACAGCACGCCTCACACGGCACCGTCATCGCCTCGCTTCACCTCGTCGTCTCGCCCCGTCATCGTAGACGAGCGCCAACAAGTCCCCCCCCCCACATCGAGCTTCCGGACGACGATTCTTCTTCCCCGTCGCGGCATCGCTACCGCCAGCATCGTCGTGACTCCTCCGCCAGCTCGCGTGACAGCAGCATGCGGCCATCGTCACGAGACAGCCATCATCACCACCACCACCACCACCACCGCCATCACCGCCATCACCACCGACGCCTCAGCAGCAACGGATCCAACTACATTCTCGAAACGGAGACCGAAGCAAGGCAGCGGCGCCAACTCCGCACCCGCCAACGAATCATCGAGGCAAACGCCGAGATCGCAGGCCGGCCCCCCGTCCCCCTGGCACCGACCCCGCGCCGACGCTCCTCCACATACGACGACGCTCGAGAGACCGAGCTCGTCGAAACCCTGCGCCGTCTTGACCTCGAGGAACGACGGCTCGTGCAGCGCGTAGAAGAGGACGAGCGGCTTCGCATGGGCAGACTCCGCGAGAGAATGGAGCTTCCGAGGCGACGTTCTACCGTTGGGCCGGGCGCGCGCCGGCATCGCGTCGTTTACGACGATGGTATTTATCGCTGGGAGTGAAGACAGTCATCTATTTTCATACCCCGTCTAATCTTATTGCGGAAAGGGATCACGTTGGGCCATGACTCTGGCTATTCTTTTCATGCCTCTTCTGTAGATGGAACATGAAGGACTTGATTTCCCATTGAAAATAAAATCTGACCCTGCAAATTGACCGCAAACTCCTCATGAGTCTTCAGGGGGGTGTCTGTCTCGCCTCCGATCGAAAGGCACATGGTGCTGCTGTTTTTTTGTTCTTTATTTAGCAATTATCAAGTCTTGAATCCTCCCCTGCTTGGGGGCGGAAACGACGACGCGTCCTCTGTAAATCAGGAGCAGACAGTCGACAGCTGGAATACAGTCCTGTTGAAAAGGGGGGGGGGCGGTGCCTAATAGTCACCAGACACCTGTGTTGCCTCGATGAAGAGTTACGACGCCGTCTCCAGCGTCATAGGCGAGCGAGCCATACTCCCTCCCTCCCCTCTCTCTCTCTCCCCCCCCCCCCTCTCTCTCTCTCTTTGTGTCGTCAGCTTGGTTTTGTTTGTCTTGTTTCCCAGAAAGAACA
>LKCN02000003.1:955911-975552 GCA_001633055.2 Ophiocordyceps polyrhachis-furcata BCC 54312 | reverse complement strand
GCCTAATAGTCACCAGACACCTGTGTTGCCTCGATGAAGAGTTACGACGCCGTCTCCAGCGTCATAGGCGAGCGAGCCATACTCCCTCCCTCCCCTCTCTCTCTCTCCCCCCCCCCCCTCTCTCTCTCTCTTTGTGTCGTCAGCTTGGTTTTGTTTGTCTTGTTTCCCAGAAAGAACAGAGACCAGGGCTAGAGCGCCCGTCATTGGCTCCGGCATCAACAGCAAAAGCCATTGGCCGTCGCACAAAGTCCCCCCCCTCCACCGTCGTCGTCATGGTCGACCGTACCACTTCTCTCGACATCAGTCAATCTGTTCCCTTCCCTTCCGTTCCCTTCTTTTGTTTTTTCCCCGGTGAGAGTCTGGTGTTTCAATGGGCCGGTATGATCCCACGTGAGCAGCCTTGCGGTAGGGTGCGGCTTGATAGCCCGCCACCCCCCCTCCATCTCTTCTCATCGGCCTTCTGAGTCAACGGGGGGCACATGGCCAGCCAGTTCACCAACTAACCTGTTTTTGTTACATGTTGAGAAGATAGGAGACGATGGTATCGGACGGCAAACGACATTGGGATATGACAGTTAGGAAGGGGGAGTGAGGGCAAGTAAAGTGGTCAAAGGAAATATCGAAATAGCCGTGACAAGAAACTTCTCGTCATCTGCCTGCGGCCGTCAACTCGCGAGGCCTCTTCCCCAGCCTGAGGTCCGGCGGCTCGCTGCTGCGAAGCATCTGCTTCGCTCGACCATCCCGAAGCGTCTCCCAGTGTCTCCGCATCGCTTCCTCTCCAACAATAAGCTCAAAGCCGGTGAGAAAGCAGAAACTAATCTCCAGCCGCGCCAGCTCCAGCTCGCTGACGCCACCCACCTTGGCCACCTTATTGTGCGGATAGGACAAGTCTTCCATGGCCTTCATCGCAACCCGCAAGCCGGCGAGCAGCAGTCTGTGGGCATTCCGCCGCGTCACCAGGATGGCCCGCTCCTCCACCGCCAGCCGATGGATGTACAGCGATGTGGCCAGGTAGACTGCGCTCGACATGGGGCAGAACTGGTGCAGCCGCAGCAGATACTGCCCGACACCGATCGGCGGCTCTTTCTTGCTGTAGAACTTGCGCGTAATGGCCTCATGCTGGATGTTGACCGGTCTCGCGTCGTCGCCGATGACGACGTAAGGCTGGGTATCGGAAATGGGCGACGTCTCGTGCCGCAGCCGAACCCCGTCGATGCCGCCGTCCGGATCCGCGTCACCGTGTTGCATCTGTTGCCGTTCCTGCTGCTGCTGTTTCGCCTGTTGCTGTTTCGCCTGTTGCTGAGCCCTGAGCTGGGCGCTGTACATCTCCAGCTTGCTCAGGCCCTTTCCACCTACGCCACCTCCTCCGCTTCCTCCTCCTCCACCGCCGCCGCCGTCGTCCCCGCCGCCGTCACGCCCAGCTCCTGCGCAGTCCTGACTCGGCGGAGACTTATTCGCAGGCTTCGAGTCTGCTTGCCGCGGGTGCCGCGCCGACAGAGCGAGGTTCTTGTCGGAATGCGAACGCGCTATGTCGGCCTTTTCCGCCTGTATGCCGCTCATCATCGGGTCCGTCGGCGTCTTGCTCGGCGGCGTGGGGGGGATGTCGCCCGTCAAACGGACGAGAAGTTCGACGCCGGCGCTAAGCAGCTCGAGAGCCTCGATGGGCGGCAGCTTAGACAGATCATGCTCATCGGGCGTCGAAACGCTGAGGCCCGTCGTCACGGCGACTCCGGGGTCGGAAGAAGGTACCGGCGGCGGCGGCGGGCAGGCGTCGGATCCTGTCGACGGACCGCCTGCTTCAGGCGAAAAGAAGGCGGTCGCGGACATTCGCGTGCCCAGGAACTGTCGAGAGCGCCGAGTCGCACGCGCGCATGTTCCTTGGATTCCCTGGTTCTTCTTCTGCGCCGATAGAGGGGGTGAATAGGGACAGGATCACTAGGTACCTACCCAGTAGGGTGGTAGGAGGTACTGGGCAATGACGACGTCAGTATCTCTGCCCAAGCCCATTCGAGCACCAATCGACGGCACAAGCTGGGCTCGAATGTCGCACCGGGTGTTGAAAAACTTGCGCGATGGTTAAACGACGATCGAAATCCCCACCCACTGTGGGTTTCAGTTCCGTCCAAGTTCGCCATGGGGGGTCCTGTAGGGTAGGTGTGAATGTACATAGTAGGATATCATCATATCATACATGTATGGCGGCAGACATGATCAACAACGAGCCTTGTAAACCTCTACAACTATCTACTAGGTACCTAGATGACAGCTCCTCAGCAGCCAGGCGCCACTGAGCAGTCCAGGACGGCCGTCTGCCCTGCCTGTACGTTGGCAATCGCTTCCTTCAACACGCCCTCCAGTTTCGAAGCCTCCGACACCCGAGCGGCGAATATGTCTCCGTCCGCCGCCGCCTTTGCAATGCCCGAGTAGTCCGGCGTCGGATCGAACGATATGTTAACTTCCTCATTGCTTGCCTTGGAACCTAGTCCGTCGGGGTGCACGAGTAGCAGAGAGCGGCGTGGTGCGTGCCAGCCTGCAGACTGCCGTTAGAGCCAATCATGAACGAACACAAGGACGGACGGCTTACCCTTGTTGTTCAGCACAATGGTCAAGACGGGAATCTTGTACCGCTTGGATATCCAGTACACGCTGCCCGGTACGGAGAACAGGTAGGTGCCGTCTCCGACGATCTGCACCACAAACTTGCCCTTGCCTCCGCTCTCGGCCTCCGTCGCCAGCTTGACTCCCAGAGCGCCGCCGCCGGACCAGCCGAGGCCGCCGCCACCACAGTTGATCCATGAGCCGGGCCTCGTCGGCTGCAGGTTATCGTGGACAAAGCTCGTGTTCGTCACGGCCTCGACAACCCAAAGCGTATCCTCAGGGCACAGCTTCTTCAGCGTCTGCGCCAGGTGTCCGGTGCCGAAGCTACCATCCTGGAGCGGCTTGGCCTTTTCGGCGATGCCGTCCATGAGCTCGCGGTAATCCTTGTTGCGCGCCGCGTCCGAAGACTTGGCCTTCAACTTGTCGGCCCGCGGTCCATCATCGAGGGCAGCCGTGATCTGCTCGACAGCGGCCAGGGCGTCGGCGCGGAACCTGGCGCCGGCCCCGAGGTAGAACAGCGGCATCTGCTGTTTCAGCGGGTCGACGTCGACGTGAAAGATTTTGGCGTCTTCGTGAGGCCTGCATCGCGTGGGGATCCAAGGAACGTCGCAGTCGACGACTAGGATCGTGTCTGCCTTGGAAATGGCGTCGTCGACGCCAAAGCGCAGGCCTCTCCAAGCCGCATGGTCGGCCGGGAAGCACATGTCGCTGCCGCCCGAATCAACGACCTGCAAACCCTTGACCTTGTCGGCAAGCTTTACGACCGCGTCGGGGAATTTGTGATTCCGGCCGCCATAACCCGTGACAAGGACCGGCCGCTCGGCCTCAACGAGGGCATCGGCGATGCTGTCGGCGCCGGACTGGGGAAGGGGCCCGAGCTGCACCGGGTCCCAGTCTCGTTGCCTGAGCGCGTAGGGCTGGATGTCGGCTTCCATGACCTCGCGTGCACCACAGAGGTAGACGGGGCCCTGAGGGTCCGACCTGGCAAATTGCAAGGCACGGTTAACCATCTGCTTGACATTGGTGCCCGTCTTGATCTCGGCTGCGTAGCGACAGTACTGCGAGACGATCTGCTTCTGATCGGGTACGTCCTGGATCCAATGGATGTATTCCGTGCGGCTGCCACGCAACTCGCCGTCAAGGGTGAAGGGAGATAGGCCGGCAAAGACAAGGACGGGGGCGCGGCCGGTCGACGCGTTGTGTACGGCGGCGCCGAGTCCCTGCGTCCCGACGTCGACGTGGACGATGACGCATTGGGGCTTGCCCGTCAACCTGGCATAGCCGTCGGCCATGGATAGGGCAACCATCTGATTTGACCGGTCAGCACCGCGCAGTGTGCCATGTAGCAGCGGCCTTTATACCTCATTGGGACAGGTGATGATGCGCGGAAAGCGGCCATCGGCCTCACGCTTGCCCTTGACCATGGCCTCAATGATGCTAGGGTGGTCGGAGCCCAGGTTGACGAAGCAATGCGTGATGCCGGCTTCCCAGATAGCCTCGAAGAAGGCAAATGACGCGGTATACATGTTGTTGGGGTCTTTGGCTGGGGCGCTTGAGGTCGAAGAAAGCCTTGCGGCTGCAGGATGTGCGTTGTGCGTCGAGTCGGACGATGGTCTGGAGGATCGAGCGATGGGCGGTACGGAGGCGACAGCTTCGGTGATGTGTGCCAGGGAGCCGCGGTGACAGAGGGAGCTTCGGTGACGGATACCAGAAGGCAAAGAGGCGGTGGTGATGAGAGCAACTCGAAATCTCGAGAGGGCCGGAGAGCTTAAGGCGGTTCCTCGGAGGACCGACATGGGGGGCGAGGAGAGAGGCAGTGGATCTGGCAGAGCATCATCAGGGTTAGGGGAGTTGTAAGGAGGGACCTGGGGATGCATCCTTGATGCTGAATCGGGAAGAACTTGTGTAACATTTGCTCCCTCCGAGACATGACTTGTCGCGTCCTATCAAGAGTGGGAAAGGGAAGATGGGAACGGCAGATGGAACGTTTGAGGACACGTACCAGGCCGAGTTTTGCCGAGGAAGGGTAGGATTCAGAAACTGCGAAGAAGGAAGCTTAAGACGAAGGGCTAAAACAGGCAAGACGAGACGAGACGCATTCTAGGGGTCTAAGAGATGAAGATAGATCGTTGGTGTCACGGGACTCGGGAGTCAACGATGGTTGGATAATATCGGGCAATGGGGGCAATGCAAGTATCCGGTCGCCACGACATCGGTGAGGCGTTGTGCCGTGTCTGGCCGATGTGAGTACGTAGGGCTTAATTGCATATGCGAGCTTTGTGCGCATTGTTCTCTTCACCGAGAAGCGGGGCAGCGGGAGATGGGGTCACGTGGTGGATTTTTCTCTCCGCTTTTATCCCGGCCACTTTCTCCCGACCACTTTCTCCGGACGCGGAGGAAAGTCGAGCCTCGGCACACCTACATATCATGATATCACCTATCAGGGATGTTGAGAGATGGTCTGTCTGTTTCTTCTCCATGATTTGATCAAAGGCCGCATTTCTCAGGGCGAGATTCACCTTGTCCCTCTATCTCTCTCCGCGTCAGTTAACGTCCGCCAACTTCCAACGCCCTACATCGCATCTAAATACTACTGTAAACCAGAAGAGCAGTTAAGTTCTAACAACAAAAAAAAATGAAGAGCCCAGTTTGCATACATATGTAAGATATGTATGTATGTTAACGTCATAAAAGTTACAGGTCAAAACCCCGAGGCAAACGTCTGTTCCGGCGCCAGCGGCAAGTTCACACACTGGACCTTGGTTCCATTGGACATGAATCCACCCTGGTCGACACCCGCGCCGGCAATGGTGTTCCCTATCCAGTCAAGCTTGATATCCCAGCGCTGCAGGGCGAAGAAGATGACAAAGGCGGCGACGCCCGTGGCGGCGGAAAAGGACGCCGTAAGTACGTACGCGTACTTTGTCCACCAGGCTTCGTAACGGCGCTTGACAAAGTAGTTGAAGACGATGGCGAGGAGGACGGTCCCCTGCATGTAGCTCCAGTTGAAGGGCGCCCAACCCACCGGGCCGGCGATGAAGATGGGCACGTTGACGTGCCGCCACCACGAGTTGGGCCACCGCCGTGAAGCGACATAGGAGATGATGGGGAGAACGATACCCAGCGGCAGAACGTACAAGAGGGCGCGATAGGGGCCCTCGGGTCCGAACAACCTTCGCGGCCCGATGGCCCCCCAGAGAACGGTGTTGACGAAGAAGCTGTGGGTGTGGGGGCAGGTAAAGCGCTCAGGCTGACCCTCGGCGCAAACGTCCTCGATGTTGCGCAGACTCCAGTGGTTGACGCCGAGGGCGATGAAGCCGGAGAGCAGGGTGGCATATATCTGAGCGGCAAAGGCCCACCTCGGCGGGATCTTGGCATAATGCGCCAGCTTGAGATCGGCGACGAAGTGAAGACTCTGGCTGGTCGACATGAAACTGAACATCTTGAAGATCATATTTGGAATGACCTTTCCCTCCAATGCGAAGCCGCCGATCAGTAGGGCGAGGATGGATGTCGAGATCTGGACGTTGGAGATGGCCGCCAGCATTCCGATGGGGACTTGCAGGAGAACGGTAAACAGAATGGCGACGACGATGCCCCAGATGGGCATACCGGTCGGAAACGCCGTGACGGAGATGCAAGCCAGGACAAACGACGTCACGAGCGTGATGCCGTACCACCAGTACGGGACCTCGGGATAGGCCGACATCAGACGGTTGTGGATGTCATCGAATTCATCCTCTCGCGAGCTTCGGTTCCAGGCCGAGCGCACACCGGCGGCGATGTCGCGCCTGAACCACAAGGCGACGTGGAGCGGGACGGCGACGTATACGGTGAAGGAGGCTCCCATGTGAAGAATCTGGGTGGCCGACAGGTAGGGGACGCTGTAGGCACGGTAGGCCTCCTCGTTCAGGGTCAGGTCCGGGTTCAGGACCTTTGTGACTTCGTAGAACTGGCCCGAGTTGTTGTAGACCTTGTTGTCGTTGATGGGGAGGTATCCGGTGTTGAGGACGTTTGCAAAGTACATGATGGGCGCCATGATGAAGCCGGCGATGGCGAAGCCGGCCGCGAAGTTGAGCAGGGTGAAGAGCGGCGTCACGATGGGATCCCCCAGAGTGGTGACGATGTTCCAATCCAGCGTGGGCAGAGGGTTGATGAGCCCCAGCCCGCAGGTCGATCCGGCCAAGATGGCGAGGGTGACGCTACCGGGCGCCACCCACGTCGGCCAGTTGAAGAGACTGAGGCCCTTGAACAGGTAATTCGGGATCCAGAACCAGACGAACATGGCGGCGAAGGAGACGATGAAGAACCGGTAGCGCGACATGGTCATGATGCCCCAGGGCGAGTCGCCTTTGGACGGCGGCCCGGAGTCTCGTCGCAACGCCCTGGTCAACGCAATCGTCGCCAGTGTCCCCGGCCAGATCATGGAAGGAGGATAGACGAGGAAGCGCCTGGTCAAGCCGGCGCAGCCATAGCCAATCAGCTGCGTCGAGACGAGGGTCAAAACCTGCCAGGCCAAGCTGTTGGACAAGACCTTCTCGCCGTAGAACATGTCCAGCTTAAGGACCTGAACGATGGAAACGACATAGGGGCTGCCAAAGGCCACGTTGGCCATCATGGCAATGAGGATATGCTCCTTCTTCGAAAACGGCCCCGGGTTGAGGTCAAAGGTGAAGCGACCGCGGCCAACCTCTCGCTTCTCCGGCAGCCAGCGAGCCATGGCGACACCGAGCGGCATGGTCAACAGCTGGACGACAAAGACAGAGATGGAGATGCTGGGCAGCCGAAGCGAGAAGAACTGATGCATCGCGCTCCCGGCCACGGAGAACAAGGTGCCGAGCAAGAACACACGAAACGTACCGACCGGCGTTGACGGATCGTCTGTGATGTCCACCACCGACCTCACCTCCATGTAAGGCGAGCTGTTCCGCACGAGCTCGGAGTAGGCGCGGAAGTCGTCCATGAGCTTCTGGCCCTCAGCCATGTCCTCGGCCATGTCCTCGGCCCCCGTCTGCCGGCCATCCCGCCGCCTGCGGAGGAAAGTCCGGGCCCTGGCCAGCAGGTCGCTGGGGAAGTTCTGGTCCAGTTCGTGCTTCTCCAGAAGCTTCTCGAGCTGCGAAGTTAGATGGTCTTTTGATAGAGACTCTACTGATTTCCTGTAGGCCACCGTTGAGCCGCACTCTGTTGCCGTCTTTTCATCGAAGATTGACAGAGACTCTGCCAATTCCTTCTCATTGTACGTCGATGTCATGAACGATGATGACATGAACATTTGCGTTTCCATGTCTCCGGCAAAGGCTGAGTTGTCATTTCCGTATTCCATGATGAGAGTCTTTTCTGTTGCCGTTAATTGCCGCTCAAGTTTGTCGTCATCGATAGTTATAATGGACTTGTGCTCTTCTGTTTTCTCATCATCGTCAATCGTCGTCATCGTATTTTCCTCCTCGGATTCCGGCTTCTCCTTCTCATTATCGTCAACCTTGGATGTCTTTCCCGCCCCTGATTCCGGCTTCTTGTCCTCATCATGACCGCCCTGATTCTGCTCTTGTTGTGCCATGACTGTATGCTGTTGCAGGAAAGACGAATGATATAAAGAATGATGATTTTATGCAAACAATGCTGAGTTTAGAACACGACTGCGCATGGCTTATAGGTGAAAAAAAAAAAAAAAATAGCCGAGATAGACCAAAGAAGGTTGAAACGGGGATGGGGGAAAAGATAAAGGATTGTTATAAAGGAGAGAGACAGTAGCGTCATACACCAAAGTGGCAATGCCATTGCCGTGCATTAATCGTGAGGTCGGCAACTCGAGTCAACTTTCGTCTCGTCATGATCTCGCCGACCTGAAACGAGCCGTCACCATCCTTGCGCTACCCGCGGCCCTTGTCTCGAGCCGACATGGAGAGCAAACTGTAGAAACAAAATGCAGGGAAGGCTGATATTTCGTCTTAAATCGGTAGACTTGATGAGTTGGAGGAGAGAAGAAGAAGAAGAAGAAGAAGAAGAAGAAGAAGAAGAAGAAGAAGTAGAAGAAGAAGAGAAGAGATGATAAGGGGGCATCTCTTGGCTACCATCAACGGCGCCCGGCCATGGTAACCAAATGACTCTCCGTCCAGAGTCCAGACTGGCTACTTGACTAGCTGTGATATCGGCTTTGAAAGGTGTCAGACAGCCGATGAAACAAACATGGAGGAGCCCCCCCGCGCCTGACATAGATGGAGATGTTTCGCCCCAGAAGCTTCAAGTATGATGGGAAAGAGGTATGGCATCTCACCAGCCTGTGTCTCGGCCGAGGAGTGTCTGATAACTTGATGGGCAAGAGTATTTGTCTAAATAGGGCCACGTGAGTCGACTAAACTATCAAGTACGAAAAAAAAAAGGAGGCTGAATAGTACTATGGACGTCGACAGAAACGACATCTTCACTACCTAGGTATCGTGACGTATCAGACAAGGGCTTCCCTACTCACACTTACACCCAGAGCAATGGTGATCTGCATCCCTGCCTCCCCTCCAATGACGTAAATCGAAACAATATCCGCCATCATCAGGCTGCCGCTCGAACGCGGCAAGACATTCAGCCGCGCTGCCATAGCGAGTATCCGGCCTGTTCGTCGGCGTCCCGTACTGCTCGCACAGCCACTTGGTGCCGCACTTTGCCAGCCCTTCCGTCGCAAACAGCATCATGTCCTTGTTGGGCAACTCGCAAGGCTCTCCTTCGCCCACGACCCAGGCGCGTAGGGGGGAGGCGTCGTCGCCCCCTGGCGGAGGCGGCTCGTGAGCGTCGAAGCACTCGGTAGAGTTGGAGTAGTACCCTTTGGCGTACGCCCGCTCCCTGTCGAAGGAGAGGCAGAATCGCTTCGTGCCGCAGTAAAAGTCGGAGAACTCGGCATTTCCGCAGTTGAATTTCGAGTAGAAGATGTTCTTCGGCTCGAGAGCATACGGCAACTTCCTCGCTGGCCTATCCGCAGGCTCGGGCGCGTGGGCTGCGAGACACTCGCCTGAGCTGGCGTACTCCTTTCTCGTGTACGAGATCCAATGGGTATCGAAAGCGCCACAGTACAAGGCCGTGCCGCAGTCTGCCTCTACCTCGTTCCCTGTGCAAAAGCTGTCTTCCAGGAAGGAGAAACTTCTCGGGCTCTTGGGCTCCCGCCACGGGAGGAGGTAGACGTTGAGGGGGACAGAGGTCGAGGGCACAGTCGGCGGAGGATCACGACCGGCCAGGCATTGGGCCTTGGATGGCATATGCCGGGGGTTTCCTTTGAACGTCACGGGGTTGTCGAATATCTCGCAGTACTTTTCCGTGCCGCAGATGACTTCATGGTAACCTATGGGGCCGCCGCAGCGGTCCACCACCGAGCTCGGCATTATCCAACGGGTCTTTGGTGGGTTGCCTGCCATTGCCATGGTGAGGAGAGAAGGGAGGGAGGCGAGGATACTGCGTTGCTTCATCTTTTCTGTGACGAGAATAATGCTAGAATATAGATGGCATCATCCAAGGTTAGTTATATCTATCTACCTGCCTAGGTATATACTATATATATGTAATGTTGCCATGTATGTGTGTTCATATACGGATCAGCGTGTTCTGAATTCAAACCCCATTTGCCTTTACCATGTTACCCCAGGCACCGCCCTTCAACCTTGTACCTTTAAGCTTCGGCGTAGAAGGCTGCAACGCCACACGGGCACTCGTATACCAAGCTGGTCAACACGAGAAGACAAGTCCCATCTACTTCGGAGGTGCAGAAAAGTGAGATGGAAAGGGCTCAAGGGTCTTGCTTGTCTACTTTCCGCTCAGCCACTATGGAGTCGATAGCCAAAATGGGCTGTTGCGAGACCAAAAGCTCCTCTCCACGCACCCATTCTCATCTGCTTGGCTCCCCGTGGAAAAACCGTATTGATGAGCCTCGTAACGATAGCTACGTGCTTAATGCACCACCCCATCACCATCAGCCTTGGAAGATAACCTCCAGCGAGTCGTGGGGTTATGAAGCTCGATGCCAGCTCTCAACTACTAGGCAGCAGTCATCTAACTGTTAGCCACGAGTCAAGTGGAGAGATGGTCGAGGCCCGTCACTAGCAACGGCCGCCTCGGCCTTTTTCCTTTAGACGGCAACTAATACGGAGACAGAGAGAGATATCTTGGCGTTGCACGAACTACCTAGTCAGCATCCGTCTCGACTCGCTGTGCTTCCATCTTGATTCATACACAGATTCCGTCTCCTGCTGCGCCTATACGGTATAAATATATGGGTAAAAGAAGTGCTGGCGAACAAAGACAAGAAGTCGTGTTTCATCCTATCTGAAAGATGACACGTGATGATCAGCTTGCTTCCATAGATCGTCCCTTCGCTGTATCGGAGACAGAAAGAGAGCAGCCTCGGTAGAGAGAGCGTCACGAAGCTCCCATACATACATACCTATTTGAGCGGTAGGGCCAGCAAACTACTGCCAGAGACACCTCCGCAATTCAGAGCTTCAAAGCAAACTAAGTTCGAATATAGGGCCATAATCTCGCGTCGTCCTTGTCCCAAGGTTCGAGGACGGTGCTCCAGGTCTGTTTCAAATGCATGTATCCCGTCTCCGTCATATAGACTACTATACATACATACATACGTGGTCTCCAAAGCTTGCCAATAGAGCTGCAATAACTGGATGGATAAAGCTTCAACGGCGCATTACCAGAGTTTGCCGGTAAGCTCCGAGCCACCCACCCATGCGGCAGTCCGGGGCTTGGACCGCGCATACCTTGCCTCCCGTCTAGGTAAGGCAAGGGTTAGCCTTGTTCTCACTAGTGCAGCCGAGTCAGTATCTTCCTACATACTCTGAACAAGCAACAGATGAGATGAGAGGTAGAAGGAGATGATGTTACAAGGCAGAAGCACCTATTACTAGTAATAGGCCATCCCTGTTGCATAACCGCACGGGTGAAACCACCTAGGTCCGCCGGATACCTATCCCAAGCAGCCGTAACTTGAGTCGGCGTCAAGACGGCCTGCGGTCGGTCAACATATAGGAGGCCAGTGAAACTGACAAGGGTCAAGGCCACGAACCCCCCCCCCCTGTAAATAAAGGAAACGTCCGGGGCAGTTTCGGCAGCTCCCAACACACACCCTGCCATCCCAACGAGTTTTCCCCCATCACCAGTTTTACCCAAACCCTCCAGTCATGGCTACCAAGGAAATCCCATCGCCCGGAGGCGTCCCTCTGCTGGGCAATGTTCTCCAGGTCGACTCGGAGTCACCTCTGGAGAGCCTGGTGCAGTTTTCCGAGATATACGGTGAGAGAGAAGAAAAAAAAAAAAAAGCATCGAGGAAACCCCCCCTTCTTCATCATCTCACATTATGCAGGGCCGATATTCAAGCTTCACCTTCCCAAGCCTCGTATCTTCGTCGCCAACTATGCTCTTACACGCGAGCTGCTGGACGAGAAGAGGTTCCAGAAGTCAGTGAGCGGTGCGTTGGAGGAGCTTCGCCACGCCGTTCACGACGGGCTCTTCACCGCGCACAATGGCGAGCATAACTGGGAGATTGCGCACCGCATTCTCATGCCTGCTTTCGGGCCCTTGGCTATCAGGCAGATGTTCCCGGAGATGAAGGACATTGCGTCACAGCTGGTTGTCAAATGGGCTCGTTTCGGGCCGGACCATCTCATCAACGCGTCTGACGAGTTCACCAACCTCACGCTGGACTCGATTGCCTTGTAAGAAAAAAAATCCCAATTCGTGATATATTTATACGTGCTGAAAATCCTCTCTGTCAGGTGCGCCATGGGCACGCGTTTCAACTCCTTCTACCACGACAAACCGCATCCCTTCGTCACAGCCATGGTGGCCTCCATGGCAGAGTCCTTTTCTCGCTCTCGACGCCCGGCTTTCATCGGCGGCTTGTACAAGGAGAGCAACAGGCAGTACGAGGCCAACAACGCCGTCCTGGAGAAGATCACAAGGGACCTTCTCCAGGACAGGCTGAGGAACCCGTGTGACAAGCATGACCTGCTCAACGCCATGATCAACGGCAAGGATCCAAAGACGGGAGAGAAGCTTAGCGAGGATGCCATCGTCAGCAACATGATAACCTTTCTCATTGCCGGTCCGTAACTTGCTCCTCCTTCTCTTATATAAACGTTCCTTACAGAACGACATCTACAGGCCACGAAACCACGTCCGGACTTCTGTCCTTCCTCTTCTTCGAGCTCCTCCAACACCCCGAAGCGCTCAAGGAGGCTACAAAAGAGGTAGACACCGTCCTCGGCACCGGCCCCGTCGAAGTCGACCACATGTCCAAGCTTCCGTACATCGAAGCCTGCCTCCGCGAGACGCTCCGGCTGCATCCCACCGCGCCGGCTTTCACTCTCGAGGCCAAAGGCGATCAGATGCTGGACGGAAAGTATCTCATCAAGGACAAGGAGAACTGCCAGATTATGCTGATGCGCCTGCATCGGGATCCTGAAGTCTACGGACCGGACGCGGAGGAGTTTCGACCGTCGCGCATGTATGGCGAGAACTTTGCCAAGTTGCCGCCCAACTGCTGGAAGGTGAGTCAACCAACATACCTTGCCTCGAGTTCGTCATCCTCACATCCATCTACATCTAGCCCTTCGGCAACGGCTCCCGCGGCTGCATAGGCCGCCCCTTCGCCTGGCAAGAAGCCATCCTCGCCGTAGCAATGATCCTCCAAACCTTCCACCTCAGCAAAGGCAGCCCGTCATACCAGCTCAAGATCCGAACGACGCTCACCATCAAGCCCGCCGACTTTTACATGCGCGCCCGACTCCGTGACCCGAAGCAGCTGGACAACATGACCATGCTCGGCGGCAGTGCCGCCTCCGGGACCGATCAAGGCCGAGGAGGAGGAGGAGGAGGAGGAGCAGGAGGAGAAGACGCAAAGTCCAACGACGAGAACCTGACGCCGCTTTGGGTTCTGTACGGCTCTAACACGGGCACCTGTGAGGCTTTGGCCCAGTCCCTGGCGACCGAGGCCCCGGACCATGGCTTCAAGGCCGAGGTCAAGGACCTGGATAGCGCCGCGTCGGCGCTGTCGGCCGAGATGCCTGTCGTCGTCATCACGGCCAGTTACGAGGGGCAGCCGCCCGACAACGCGGCCCATTTCGTCGAGTGGCTCAAGTCGGCTTCCAAGGAGGAGGTAAAAGGCGTCAACTACGCTGTTTTCGGAGTCGGCAACCGTCAGTCAAGCTTTCCCTCCACCCGGCCTCTCTCTATCTCGTACTGACGTCCCCTTTCCTTGCGCAGAGGAGTGGAAGGACACCTATCAGAGGATCCCCATCGTGGTAGACGACGGTCTGACCGCAGCCGGAGCCAACGCCGTCGTCCCCCGAGCAGCCGTCGACGTAGCGCGCGGCAACATCTTCGACGCCTTCTACGCCTGGACGACGAAATCACTATGGCCGGCGCTGGGGAAAACCTACGGCAAGAAGGACGAGGCAGGCGACGACGACGACGACGGCGACGACGACCTCAAGGGCTTCACCATCGAGGTCGGCACGGAGACGCGCTCCAAGATGCTACGCCAGGACGTCGTCGCCGCCGAGGTCAGCGAGACCAGGCTCCTCACCAAGGCTGGAGCGGCGAGGAAGAAGCGTCACATCGCCATCAACCTCCCCTCAGGCTTGACCTACCGCGCTGGGGATTACCTGGCCGTCCTGCCGGTCAACCCCCTGAGCACCATCCGCCGCGTCATGAAGCGCTTCCAGCTGCCGTGGGACGCAACGATCCGCATCGAAGCAGGCAGGCCCACGTCTCTCCCGACAGGCCAGACCCTGACGGCTGCCTCCATCCTCGCCAACCTGGTCGAGCTCAGCCAGCCGGTGTCAGGCCGCGTGGCCACCGGTCTAGCCAAGACGATTCCGGAACAGAATCTCGCCAACGAGCTGAGGCAAAGAGTTCTCAACGAGGACTTCCAGGCGAACAACGTCACGCTGCTGGATCTCCTCGAGGACTACCCCTCTGCCGCCTTCTCCATGGGCCAGTTCCTAGCCTGTGTGCCGGCGATGCGCATCCGCCAGTACAGCATATCGTCGACTCCTCTGGCCTCGCCGTACACCTGCACCCTGACTTACAGCGTCATCGACGCGCCGGCACGAGGCAACCGTCACGGCCACCGCTTCCTAGGCGTCGCCAGTACCTTCCTCGAGCGTCTCGAGGTAGGGGAGCGGGTCCACGTCAGCGTCCGTCCCAGCCGCAACGGCTTCCACCTCCCAGCCGACGACAAGCAGCCCATCATCATGGCCTGCGCCGGCACAGGCCTAGCCCCCTTCCACGCCTTCGTGGCGGAGAGAGCGCTGAAGAAGAGCGGCGGGCGCGACGTCGGGCCGGCATTGCTCTTCTTCGGCTGTAGCCTTCCTGACGAGGACGACCTGTATCGTGAAGAGTTTGACGAGTGGGAGAAGCAAGGCGTCGTCAGTGTTCGCCGCGCCTACTCGGGCAAGACGGACGCTTCCAAGGGCTGTAAGCACGTCCAGGACCGCATCTGGCTCGACCGGGACGACATCAAGGCGTTTTATAAGAACGGCTGCCAGATGTACGTCTGCGGCGCCGGCGCCGTCGGCTCCGCCATCGAGAAGGCTCTGGCCTCTATCCGAGCCGAGGCCACCGGCTGTGACGAGGAGACTGCTCATAAGTGGCTTCAAGATAGGAAGGGCGAGCGCTTTTGGCCCGATATATTCTCGTAGGGGCGCAGTGGCGGTTTCTTTTTGTACCCGGGAGAATATGATTGTTGTTTGCTCTTCTATCTGATTGACGTCTGCTCGACTCGTGAATCGTGTATGTATGTACAACAACCTTGCGTCCTTGGCAGGGGAAAGGGAGGGCCAGGTTTTTAGCCTGGATACTGTCAATGTCTTTGGGCGGGACGCATTATCCGCAGTACCCTCCTTGACGGGCCATACCATACAACCACACCGACACGAACATCGTCTCCTAGCTCCAGCAAAACAGATCAAGATGGGCAAAATAATCAGCAGATTCTTCTTCAACAAATGCAACGAGTCCGTCGTCTCCGCCACGAAGCCGTTCGACGCTCCAGGTACACCTCCCAAGCAGCGTATAGCACAAAGACTGATCGCCAGGCCCTGCGTCAACAAACAAAAACACAGTAAGCCTCGACGAATCTGCCTCCAGCAGAGAGGAGAGGGGGGGAAGCCAGCTTACATGACGAGGGTGAGAGAAAAAACAGCCAGGCCAGGCCACTTATTCGCCGAACGGGGAGGTCCAAAAGCAGCCCTGACAGCCTCAAAGTAAGAGCCTGCAATCGAGCCAGCGTCGTCTTCGACCTCTAACATCAATATCAAGATGACGTCGCCCATGGAAACCATCTGGGAGATGAGGTCGAGCCATAGAATCCGAAACGGCGTCAAGGGCTCGAAGCTGGACTGCGGATGTCCCAATGCCAGCATCTGCCAGCAATCGGTGAATAGAGCAATGATGGCCTAGAAGCAGAGCATTGGTGAAGGCCCTTTGTATCCATCGCAAAAAAAAAAAAAAATAGAAACCCACCGCGATAAAGCCCGGCATGCAGAACGTCGCAGCATTTGACGACACGTGGACGAAAAAGGCCAGGATGAGGATGCAACCAATGTCCGTCACCCAGGCCAGAGCCCTGGCAACGGCCCTTGCGAGGTCCCACGACAGCTGTTCGTAAGACCACAGTGGTAGGCACAGAAATAAAAAGACAAGCATGGTGGATGATGAGCAGACGACAGGCCGCTTGCCTCGAGCATCGCGGGACAGCAATTTTCCCAGGAGGTTGATGAGGGACAGGACCGGTTGACGCGGCGCTCTGGGTAGGAAGAAAACAACATTCTCAGGCCCTTCTTCCTATTGACGCGGCTACATGATATGGGTTGCGGGCGGCGTGACCTTGGTTGCTTATTACAGTCGTTTGTCAGTATTACATCTGCAAGCATGAAGCAAGATAAAAAGGCCAGCGGGTGAGGTCCTAACCTTTTGATTCTTGGTGCAGAGTCTATCTCAGAAGCACATGGCAACGGGAGTTGGGGCCAAACGCATGCAGAACAAGCAAGTTCAAAAAGCATACTCCTCCGCGTGCAAGTAGATACCCTGAGCACCAGTCCCTTTATGGACGGCCCTCTCGTCGCTGAGCCGACTGACGCAATTGCGTGTCCGGGCCACCAGCTCCCGGCCGCCGCAGACGATGACGGCCGTTTCGCCCCAGGCCTGCTCCACGGGCTCCCTGATCAAGAATTCGATGTCGGGCCTGGCCGTGTACAGACGAAGGAACTGCTCATCTTCGTCGTCGTCATTGACATCATCGCCGCTACTGCTGTCACGACAGTATGAAGGCTCGTCGAACGACTGAGCGTCAGCCTTTTCGGCGGTGGCGACGTCACTCGGCCGGCGAGACTGCCGGAGGAGCGGCTCTCCTGGACGTCCTGCAGTGACGGCCACATGTAGGCAGACACTGATGCCCGCCCGTCGCGCCCGTCTCGCCGCATTCTTGGCTCGGTCGAGGTAGAAGTCGACCTCGGCGGCGGTGCGGGCAATGAGGGCCAGGTCAACGCGGCGGACACAGGCGGTGCCAGGGGTAAAAGCGGCAACGCTTTCGAGCAGAGGAAGGACAAAACTAGCACCGGTGGAGGCGCCGACCAGAACGAGCGTTTCGTATATATCGCAACGCGGCGGCACGCCAAAGGGACCGTAAAGGAAGGCCTTGAGAAGACGCCCCGGCTGGCGAGCGACGCAGGCGTGAAGACGTCTAGAGAAGCCGCCGTGGGCGCGAACGACGAGACGGAGACTGCCGTCGCCGCCAGGTTCGTGATCTCCGGCGACGGTGTAAGGATGGGCTTCGAGAGGCCCCAGACGTGGCACCCATAGGTAGACGTGCTGACCAGCACGCCAGCTGAAGCGGACACGCTTGACGGTGACAAGAGTGACGTCTTCACCGAGTAGACAAAGCGTCATGTCGTGGCCGAAGAGACTGGATGATGAGGATGGCCATCGGACGTTTCGCCACATCAATAACATGGCGCGAGCGACTCGGTCCCACACAAAGAAGCCGACAGCCATCCAGAGTAGATAGCGTGCGTTGGCGGGTATGTGTCGATGCAGCAGCCACAGGATGACGACAGCCGAGGCGACGTGCTGCAACAACCAAACCTCGTAGGCCAGCCGACGGACAGGGACGAAGCCAACGATGACGGTCCACAGCAGGACGCCCCAGGCAGCGAGACCGTACTTGACCAGGGGCATGGCAGCCAGCTCGAAAGCGACAAAGTCGGCGCGGTCCCATTCGGTCCAGAAGTGAAAGCCGTGGACGGTGGCGGTGACGAACATGGTGCGCGCCACCCAGCGGTGCAGCCAGGCAAGACGCTCATGACCGCAGCCGACCAGCCAGCCGAGCGGATTGCACTTGAGGGCTAAGAGGTAGATCAGGGGCAGCTGCGCGAGGGCGACCCAGGCGTTTCGATAGCCGATGCGTTCCCAGTAGTAGACATCGGGGCTGACGGCGCCGTAGCTCATGGAGAAGGCGACGACAGCCCAGTAGACGAGCAGCAGCAGCAAGCGGCCCAATGGCGGCGGAGAGGCCCATCGCAGTCCGGGGATGGTCGGAGGGGTCAGCTGAGGAAGGCCGACTTCGCGGGCGAGCGCCGTAAGGGTGGCCCATGCCTGACTGACGGGGCCGACGGGCCGGGTGCAGACGGCGTGAGGGATGGCCGGGTCGGCACAAGCCTTGAGCCTGCGGCTTGGGGGGTCAGCGAGAGAAGTGAAGAAAGCGAGGGCTTCTGACGTGCCTCTGACGGGCGAGGCAGTAGTTGACGGCTCGTAAGGCGACGGCGAGGCCAACGGCGGCTCCGACGATGTACCAGAAGGCACGGGCAAAGGCGTAATTTGTGTCGCTGCCGAGGCCAGCAATATGGCCGGCGCCGTGATTGTGTCCGGACATGTCCATGATTGCCGGGAAAGGAGGTCAGGATTGTGGAAGCTTAGTGTCTGCGATCCATGGCTGA
Organism: Ophiocordyceps polyrhachis-furcata BCC 54312; assembly: GCA_001633055.2. Lineage (NCBI taxonomy): Eukaryota > Fungi > Ascomycota > Sordariomycetes > Hypocreales > Ophiocordycipitaceae > Ophiocordyceps > Ophiocordyceps polyrhachis-furcata. The sequence goes on along the minus strand of LKCN02000003.1, from coordinate 956,968 downwards.
AGAAGAGGAGAGAGGAGAGATGGATTCAGGGGTTGCGATGACGCCTAGCAAGGTAGGTAGGTAGTAAGTATGTAGGTGAGCAAGTTTGCGGGTTTCTGATGAGACGCGTATGTGGCAACTTGCTCAGGGGGGGGGATTCGGCATGATGTTGTTTTTTGATGATGATGGTGGTGGTGGTTATCTGGTAGGTATTTGTCAGAAGAAGAAGAAGATGGTACATACGTACATATAGATGGATGGCGGGTGGATGGTGGATGGGGAGGAGTTGAGGAGGAGAGGATTTCCACCTGTGTGTGTGTGACTGTGTGTAAATAGAAATAGTATGTATGTCACGAGGAGGAGGGCTTTATTGGTGTGATTCATCATCATCATTCATCATCAGCACGGGAAGCGTCGATCCATCATTGTTCTTTCCTTCGTTCCCCTTCCTTTCCCCTGCCCTTGCCCTTGCCTTGCCTGATGATCAGTTAGAGGATGGATGGAGCGAGGCAGACAGGCTGTGCTAAGGACAAGGTCAAGGAGCCTTTATTTTACTACCGTCTGCCCTGCCCTGCCCTGCCCTGCCGCCTCTTCTCTTCTCTAGCACTGAAAGACTGGGGGAAGACGACGGTGGTTCCATCAGATAATAAATAAAACTTGCTCAAACATTCTCACCCGCCCGTCGTCTGATTGGCCTCGAGTCTCGACTCTTCTCCACCAGGCCAGGCACCGGCGCCGCACTGGCCCTCTAGATATCACTGTATGTATGTAAGTGTAACGTCAGTCAGCAATACATACATACATACATATGTACATACATATGTAGGTAGTAGGGAAAGACTGGAAATTGATGAAAGAGAGATGATACATGCATTGTGTATGTATGTACAATGTAAATAGTAGCAGAGAGAGGCAGAGAGGGAAAGAGAGGAGAGACAGAGACAGAGACAGAGAGACAGACCCCTGCATAGTATGTTGTTGTATGCATGTTACATACATACATACATTCATACAATGTATGTACATACAACGCGAGAACTGCTTCTCTCCTCTTCTTCTCACTAATCTCGCTGTAACC